>CATIWF010109095.1:0-15271 GCA_949630135.1 Balakata baccata
AAGTTGAAGAAAAATCAAGAAATTATAAAGGTATAAATTCTGAATTTTCTTTGATTAAATTAGTTTTAATTGGCACATGAAAATCCTTTGATTCGGGTTTTGAAAATTTTTATTTTCCGCTGTGTTATATGTATGTGATACATGATCAAAACCCTTCAGTTTTAACCCTAGGAAAAGGTTAGAATAAAACATGGTATCATAGTAGGAGGTTAAGAGGTCTTAAGCTTGTTGTGAATGCCCATGTACCTATTGTTTGTGTAAGACTAAGGGGACTTAAGCTTTGAAGATATGGCGCCATTACTTATATATGGAAAAGTGCTTTATCTACACAGACCACGAGAGTTTAAAGTATCTCCCTACTCAAAAAGAGTTGAATTTGAGACAAAGGCAATGGTTGGAGTTAATCAAAGATTACAATTGTATTATAGATTACCATCTAGGCAAGGTCAATGTAACGGCTAATGCTTTGAGTTGGAAGATTATGGCAGAGTTACACATCCAACCTACTTTTAACCAAGAGATTTGAGATGCACAGAAATAAGATAGTAAGCTAGTTGAGTCGATTGAATTGGCTTCTAAGGGAGAGAGATCAAGATACACAGTTGAGTCAAATGGTGGATTATACTACTAAGGTAGGCTATATGTGCCTAGTATTGAGGAGTTGAGGCAGAGAATTCTTAAGGAGGCACACGAAACAAAGTATGCTATGCACCCAGGCAGTAATAAGATGTACCATGATTTGAAGAGAAAGTATTGGTGGACAGGTATGAAGAAAGACATCATAAAATTCATAACCAGATGCCTAACATGTCAGCAAGTCAAAGTAGAACATTAGGTACCTTCAGGGTTGTTGAAACCAATCTCAATTCCAAAATGGAAATGGGAAAGGATCACAATAGACTTTATGATTGGGTTGCCCTTAACTCTTAAAAAGTATGACACTGTTTGGGTTATTATAGATAGGCTTACGAAGTCAGCTCACTTCTTGCCTATCAGGAGGGACTACCCATTGAACAGATTAGCAGAGTTGTATCTAAATGAGATAGTGAGGCTTCATGGAGAGCCAATTTCTATTGTGTCATATCGGGATCCCAGATTCACATCTCTATTTTGGGGTAGCCTCTAGGGAGCGTTGGATACCAAGCTCAGTTTCAGTACGGCTTTCCATCCTCAAATAGATGGTCAATCAGAGAGAGTAATTCATATAATGGAAGATATGATGAGAAATTGTGAGATTGAGTTCGAGGGTAGTTGGGACAAGTACCTATCATTAATGAAGTTTGCCTACAACAATAGTTACCAGTCTAGCATTGAGATGGCTCCATATGAGGCACTTTATGGTAGGAAGTGTCGGACACCACTATGTTGGACAGAACTCAGTGAGAGGAAGCTAGTAGGACTATAACTAATTCGAGAAATGGAAGAAAATGTGAAGATTATTCAAGACAGGTTAAAGGCAGCTTCAGACCGATAAAAATCTTATGCAGATCTCAAGAGGAGAGATATAGAATATGCAGTAGGAGAAAATGTGTTTCTTTAAGTTTCCCCATGGAAGAAAGTTCTCATATTCGGGAAGAAGGGCGAGTTGAGACTTAGGTTCATTGGGCCTTATGAGATCCTAGAGCGGATTGGACCAGTTGCTTATAGACTTGCCCTACCACCAGAGTTGAGCAAGATCCACAATGTTTTCCACGTGTCCATGTTGAGGAGGTATAGGTCAGATCCCTCTCATATTATTTCAATCGAGAATATTGAAGTGAGACCGGATTTAACATATGAAGAGGAGCCAGTTCAGATTTTGGCTCGGGAAGTCAAAGAGCTTAGAAATAAGTGAGTATCGTTAATTAAGAGTTTATGGAGAAATCATGCAACAAAAGAGGCTATATGGGAAAGTGATGAGGTTATGATGACACAATACCCCCAGTTGTTCCAACATGAACCATCAAGTAATTTCGAGGACGAAATTTCTTAAGGGGAGAGAAATGTAATGGCCATAATTTAGGTTCGAATAATTAATATGTTTAATTGCTGCAATTAATATTATTGGAGTCTAAAATTGGTGTTTAAAGATTAATAAAAGATTTTATTTTTGTTGTGGGTGATTTAATTAAAAGATATAAAGTTGAAGAAAAGTTATAAGAAAGAAGTAAAAGCCAAGATTTTAAGCGGGTATTTGGCAAAAATAAGGAGGGACCAAAGTGATATCATTACCAAAGTATAAAAACCCTTCTTCTTCCTCATTAATAGCAGCCCCAAACTCTAACTTTTCCACCCAAATTCGTGCTCCCTCTTCACCCCTCTATTTTTCCACCTTCTTTCACTCGAAAGAAGCCAAAATCACCAAAACTAAAGGAAAAATCACTTATATAGCCCAAAACCCTTTAGAAAAGAAGAAAGAGGAAGTTGTTAGAGCTAAAGAAGTCATTTTCTTGGAGAAGGAAGAAAGGAAGAAGCTAAACACCCAAATTCACATTGTCTTTAGTAAATGAAGAAGTAAGTGAAGCTAAAAATCATCTTGTCTTCTTCTTTTCTCTTGTCTTCTACCATTTTTATGCCTAGTAGAGACCCATTTCATATGGGTTAGTTCTTTAGTCAAGCTATGGTTTTGAAGAGTTAAAACTCTTCCTTTTAGAATCTAGATTAGTTAAAGAAAAAACTTGAAATGGATTTTGAGTTAAAAGATATAATTTGATAGTTAAAGTTGTGTTTATGTTTAAAGAGTAGAGTTATGCTACATATGTTTGTTGTTTGGCCTAAAGAGGCATGTTAATGTCTTGTTAGGTGATAGAGAGGGTGGTAGTAACCCTTTAAGGGAAGAGCAAGCTTGAAAGCTTAAGGTTTTTAAGGCTCAATTTGAGGTTAGTACATATATGCATGCTTAGTCCTAAATTCATACCAATTGCACTTTTGAAATGGTGGTTGTTATGTCTTGAGATGATA
This sequence comes from Balakata baccata, assembly GCA_949630135.1. Taxonomy (NCBI): domain Eukaryota; kingdom Viridiplantae; phylum Streptophyta; class Magnoliopsida; order Malpighiales; family Euphorbiaceae; genus Balakata; species Balakata baccata. Next base: position 2,941 of record CATIWF010109095.1, read on the forward strand.
ATTGGCATGATAATGATGTTGGAAATGATAATTATAATGATTTAAGACTATTGGGGATATCTAAGAATTTAATCTAATTTTTGGTGAACTATGGTATTTTGTGATGCTGCTAGAATTCTGTGGAACAGCCTTAATTCCTTTAGCCATAACTCATGTTATATAACTCAGATTTGCATGAAACTATACACATAGGGCTAAAAAGTACATGGATTCAAATTATGTTTGTAAATAGGCCAAAAATAGGCTACAAAAGTCGGACATGGAGCTGTCTATAATATCCTGGGCAAATTTTTCGTGAACAACTTATGATTTTTGAGCTATAACTTATGCTATAAAATTCACATTTATGTGATTCTTGCTGCATATGAAAGCTAAGACATTAAGCTAAAACTTCTTGGAAGACCATGAGATATAATTTAGTTCCTAAATAGGTGATAAATGCATTCCAATATCATGGCAGAAATCTGATTGGAAAGGAATATTAGGAATTTGGTCTCTTAAATATTGTGTGACATATATATATGTCAAATTGTTGGAATTTTCTTTCTTTTCATATAATTATGTATTTTATATGAGGTTTGTAAGCCCTAGTAAGGTAAATTATATCATATGATATGCAAGTATGGAATGAGAGAAAACTATAACCTATCGTGTTGAAATAAATTATGAATATGTATAATTACCCATTCCTCTTTACAAGGATGAGACTTAGGATAAATAGCAACTATTGAGGGTCTTTTATGGTACCATAAGAAATTTCTATATGATTCTTAATTATTAGGCAAGATGGCTTAAGCTTGGATAGTGCTATTGCCCATTATACTAGCAACTTAATCATGTTATTAAGTCAATGTGGCTTAAGCTTGGAGAGCACTCTTGACTCAAGCTCGTGACGAGCATAATTATAGGAATATACAGATAGGTGAATAGAGTGGCTTAAGCTCAAAGAGCGCTCCTATTCACAACCCGTTATCCAGTTAGTTCGATTTTTGAGTAAATGGGCTATTGGCTAATTAAATAAGTTGAATAAATAGAAATGACTACTTGTTACATGATCATTGAATGTTTTATGATATGTGACATAAGAATGTATAATGTCCCTAGGTTCAGCAGATTATGAATAATTTTATAGTTAATTGTTAATATGATCGGCATATTCACCTTGATTGTCATTTCATTGATATATGTACATAATTTGATGATATGAGACAAGTATGCTATGTATGTTATTAAATGATTACATGATTTTGGACAATATATATATATATATATATATATATATATATATATATATATATGCATGCTTGTAGCATTTTAAATATATATTTTATACATGTTGAACATTATTTTGGCAAGAGCATAAGTATATATGTGATATGTCATCTCATGATTGCACGAATTTATATGCATATATGTACTACTAAGCATTAGGATGCCTAGCATGTGGGTATTTCTGCACGCAGATTTGGAGCCAATAGATAAAAAAAAGTTAACTGAAGAGAAGAATGCCCATCAGAGACCATAGTGCAGACCTTTGGGATCGATGATATCATGACATTTTTGTCTTTGTCATATGGGATATGGGTAGTTGGTTTTGTATATGTCTATTAGATTAAAGAACATGTATTTATATATGATACAATTCTATAAACACCGGGTCAGTTTAGCCCAAACTGGATTTATTTTATTGGATGAATGATAGTTTTATGTATGATATAAGATATGGACTAATATATTAAAATGGTAACATGGAAAATATTTGTATGAAATGATGTTAAGAGATAATAATATAAGGAAAAGAAAAAGTTGTAATTTTCACGAGTTTTTAAAAATGGAAAGTCTATAACACTTATATTATTGGATTAATCCTAATTATATGAGAGGGTATTACATTATATATAATAAATTTATAATACATTATGTTAAAATTAATTGTACTAGTATATTTTATATATAAATAAATATTGTATAGCTATTATTTTTATAATTATATTAATATTCAAGTATAATTGTATCTCGTGTTGTGTATGTATACATATGTAAATATGTTTAGTTGACTTTTGTGTCATATAATGTGTAAAGGAGAGATGATACGATTAAAGCGAAATGAAATAAGACACGATACAAAATAGGACACGACACAAAATAAAACACGATACGAAATAAAACACAACATGATTAGATGCGACATGATACGAATTGCTAACTCTAGATAAGTTAATAGGTATGGATTGAAATTGCCACCCTAGGTCAAACCAATAATTAACCCTCAGCTTTTAGTGTTTTCTTGATGGAGTCCCGAATCTCCATTATTATTTCTCTGTTATGTATAACTATTTTTATACTTGGACAAAAATTTAAGAGCAACCCACCAATTTGGTGGTTTCAAACAGTGAAAACACATTAATGTATTTAACATGTTTGCATTATTACAAATATATGATAAAGACTGTTATCAGTGGTGTATATGCTCTAGTGCATTCACTTCTTTTTATATATTAAATATTGTACTTTAATGGACACATATACATTTCACATTCATAATAAATAAAATATTCAAGTTGTTGATTATATTATTAATGCAGTAGTTCTTTTATACTATAAAATATATGATCCATTGATTATCCACAGAGAATTTATTATCAAGTTATTAATAATAATGAGATAAATATCTATGGTAAAAAAATAATCTTAAAAATGTTCATAACCAGAAAAGAACAATGAATTGGGTATTCATTGAATCTCTAGGTTATTACATGGTTTATTTTGAGGAAAAATTTCATTCTCCATGATATAATGATATCTAAATAAACTAATGGATTCTTAAAAAGTTAAGAGTAGTAAACAGTGATGCTTGATAATAACTATATAGGTAGTGCTCGATGTCAATAGTTATTATTTTAGACATAATATATGAGTTTTTTATGACTCGAAGTCCTTTGACTTGAGATGTCAATACTATCCTTTCATAAGTGGCTATGGAAGTGCTCTTACCTTGTACTGAGCTATCCACGCTTAATAATCCGGCTCGTAGTCACCATAGTTAAATATATAGTGAGACATGAGATTACCAATAGTGGGACTCATTATCCTACAACACCAGAGCAAGATCCTAATGAAGTTGATATTTTGATTATGATAAAATAAATTTCTGACCATGAGAAATATGACTTATTCAATACAAGATCGATATTATTAGTTAGACTAATAATAGTAAGTCTTATTTTAATCAGAATGCAAATTATCACTCATTAGTGTATTGACCAATAGGGTTTGACACGATGTGACTATAATCAATATCGGAATCATAATGAGATGACTTAATATTATAATTTAGAGGTCAAATTAATATTTGATATTTTATCGGTAATTAAAAGAAGAATTCCAGAAGGATGCTTAATGTATCCATATATATGAGGAATTTAGAAATAATGTCCAATACAATATTAAGGAATTAATATTATATTTCCATTCTGACAAAATATTTGATCTTATAAGTCACATCCAAATCAATTATTTGGCTAGTCAATATTTATGATATGGGGATTAATTTAATTGAGAATTAAATTAGAAATCATCACTTATATTATTTGAGTTAAAATTATTGAGTAGTTTTAACTATTTCTCCTATATAATTTTAATTAAAGAGTTAATTAAAATTATCATAATTTAATTAAGTTGTTGATTAAATTAACCACTATGGTATATTAAAGTAACTACCATGATTAATGTAATATTAATTCTTTCACCATCCTTCTTGGTACTTCTTAAGTTGTTGGATCTAATTAAATAGCATTTTGGTAAGGTATTTATACTGATTATCTACCAATTAGCCGTTACAAAGTGGTGTCATAACTCTTTCTAACATTCTCTTATAAGTGCATTAAATGATGTTTGCAGAGAGAGCGGTCCCGGTCAGGAACATAGCTTTCCCGGTAAGGAAATAGCCTTTTTGGATATGTGGCATCTTCTGGTTGACTGAACCGTCAAACTGCTAGCCCCTATTCAATTTTCCCGGTAGGGAGTTCTGGAGCCCCAGTCAGGACTTGCCCGATAATGCCATTACCAAGAACTTGGGTCTGCTTGCTTCAACCGCTCTGGACCATGCTTCCCGATCGGGACCTAAGTTTATTTGACTTTGGTTGTTTTGACTTCATGATGTCTTGGCACATTTTGGTGGTGGCTCCTCTTCAACAATCACGTCCTATTGAATTTCCCGATCGAACTCCAATATGTCCTAATCTAGAAATGAGGTGTCCCGGCCGGGATATCACTTATCCCAGTCTGCTTTTACTACTGGAACTTTTGGAATATCAGAAAGCAGTGTTTTTCAATATGGGCATACATTTCCTTGCTCTGTACTCGAGTCCTAGTCGGGATATACTTGTCTTGGTCAGGAAATGACATGTCCCGGTTGGGACATCACCTGTCTCGGTCTGCTTTTTCTACTAGAACTTTTGGAATATCAGAAAGCAGTATTTTCCTTTTGGATAGTGGCTGTCTGTACTTGTGTCCCGATCGGGAGTTACGTATCTCCAAGAAATGTTTGACTTGTTCAATGAGGAATTCATATCCAAATGTGTTGAAACTTTGAATACTATCAAAACAACACTTAATGAAAATGTTAGTAATATTTAATTTGATTGTCAATATCAAAAAAGAGACCAATCACCCTAAGGCTAACAATCTCCCCCTTTTTTGTGAGAAGATAAAAAATACTTGCACTCACAAGGTAGTTAAAAGAGTTGAAAAGATTGAGACATGAATTTTATAGAGGTTCGGGTATAAACTGACCCTACTCCTATCTCCAACCTTGATTGGGTATTCACTAATCTAATCACTTAGATTACAATTTTGGAGTTTTAGCTATCTCACTCCCAACTAGGTGTTTTACCAAGGCTGATACTCAACTCGAATTTCCCTTGTGTTTTTATGGCTCACACAATAACCAATTCTTTGTAATTTGGCACACATTATCCAAATACTAGATAACCCATATGTTTCAAGATTAACACTTGAACCCTTGCACAAAATAATTAACGAAGAGATTGAGAAAATAAATTGCAAGAGTTTAGGCACTTCTTAAGTTGTTGGATCTAATTAAATAGCCTTTTGGTAAGGTATTTATACTGATTATCTACAAATTAGCCATTACAAAGTGGTGTCATAACTCTTTCTAACGTTCTCTTACAAGTGCATTAAATGATGTCTGTAGAGAGAGCGGTCCCGGTCGGAAACATAGCTTTCCCAGTAAGGAAATAGCCTTTTTAATACGTGGCATCTTCTAGTTAGCTGAACCGTCCAATGGCTAGTCCCTTTTCAATTTTCCCGGTCGGGAGTTCTACAGTCCCAGTCAGGACTTGCTTGATGATGCCATTGCCAAGAACTTGGGTCTTCTTGCTTCTAAAGCTTCCCTCTTGAGACCATGCTTCCCAGTCAGGACATAAGTTTATTTGACTTTGGTCATTTTGACTTTATGATGACTTGGCACATTTTGGTGGTGTCTCCTCTTCAATGATCATGTCCTTTTGAATTTTCCGATCAGACTCCAACATGTTTCGGTCTGGAAATGAGGTGTCCCGGTTGGGATATCACCTATCCTAGTCTGCTTTTACTACTAGAATTTTTGGAACATCAAAAAGTAGTATTTCTCGGTCTGGACATACATTTCCTTGGTCTATACTCGAGTCCCGGCCAGGATATAATTGTCCCAATCTGGAAATGACATGTCCTAGTCCGGACATCACTTATCCCGTTCTCCTTTTACTATTGAAACTTTGAAACATCAGAGAGTGGTATTTTCCCGATCAGGACAGTGGCTTTTCCCAGTTTGTACTTGTGTCCGAGTTAGGAGTTATGCGTCTCCAGGAAATGTTTGACTTGTTTAATGAGGAATTCATATTCAAATGTGCTGAAACTTTGAATACTATCAAAACAACACTTAATGAAGATCTTAGTAATATTTAATTTGATTGTCAATAACAAAAAAGAGAGCAATCACCCTAAGGCTAACAATCTCCCCCTTTTTAGTGAGAGGATAAAAAATTCTTGCACTCACAAGTTAGTTAAAAGAGTTGAAAAGACTGAGACACGAATTTTATAGAGGTACAAGTATTAACTAACCCTACTCCTCTCCCCAACCTTGATTGGGTATTCACTAATCTAATCACTTATATTACAATTTTGGAGTTTTAGCTAGCTCACTCCCAACTAGGTGTTTTACTAAGGCTAACACTCAACACGAATTTCCTTTGTATTTTTATGGCTCACACAATAACCAATTCCTTGTAATTTGGCTCACACTACCCAATTACAAGATAACCCAAATGTTTCAAGATTTACACTTGAACCCTTACACAAAATAATTAATGAAGAGATTGAGAAAATAAATTGCAAGAGTTTTGGCACTTCTTAAGTTGTTGGATCTAATTAAATGGCCTTTTGGTAAGGTATTTATACTGATTATCTACCAATTAGCCATTACAAAGTGGTGTCATAACTCTTTTTAGCGTTCTCTTATAAGTGCATTAAATGATGTCTGCAGAGAGAGCAGTCCCAAATGAGAACATTGTTTTTCCAGTATGGAAATAGCCTTTTTTGATACGTGGCATCTTCTGGTTGTCTAAACCGTCCAATGGCTAGTCCGTATTCAATTTTCCCAGTCGGAAGTTCTAGAGTCCCAGTCGGGACTTGCTCGATGATGCCATTGTTGAGAACTTAGGTCTGCTTGCTTCTAGAGCTTCACTCGAGACCATACTTCCCGGTCAGGAACAAAGTCTGTTTGACTTTAGTCGTTTTGACATTATGATGACTTGGCACATTTTGGTGGTGTCTCCTCTTCAACGGTCATGTGCTTTTGAATTTCCTCATCGGACTAAAACATATTCCGGTCTGGAAATGAGGTGTCTCCAAAGAGACATCACCTGTCCCGGTCTGCTTTTGCTACTGGAACTTTTGAAACATCAAAAAGCAGTATTTCCCAATCTGGACATACATTTCCTTGGTTTATACTCGAGTCTTGTTCGGGATATACTTATCCCGGTCTGGAAATGACATGTTCCGGTCGGGACATCACGTGTCTTGGTTTGCTTTTTGTAAGAGATGTCCCCAAAAGGCAATCGCCTCAAGCACTTAGTGTACACATTCATAAAGACATACTTTCATTATATTAGTATTTATTTGCATATGAATTGATATAGATCTTAAACTGATTAATGAAAGTCCATGATATGAAACATAGCATGAAGGAAATCATGATGGGATCATGAGAATGAGGTTCCTATCATGTGTAATTATGTTAGTATCTAAATTATTCCTAGTCATAGGATCAACAAGATGGGACATTGTTGATCCGGATAGACTAGCACATGTTATACACCTTGATTAGATCAAGCAGAAGATCTCATAAGCTATGAGCATGAGATGTTCAAAGTTAACATGTGGATGCTTGCTAAGAGTAGTCAAGTGCATTAGATGACCTACTATGAGACAATCATATGGATTATCTATTCAAATGTCAATGATAGTCTCATCATAGCAATGGTGCATGTATCCTTAGACTTGAGATACTCAAGGATATCTTGCATACTGATTCTATGCTTTATCTCCATTCCTTATTTCCTCATAGAGGTTGCTCATAGGGTGGTGATTGGGTGCAACTTGTAGTATTCGAAGGTAATTGGGTAGCCAACAGAGGATTCACTGCTGCTGATAGAGGGAGAGTATACCCACGGCCTCTTGTTGGGATCATTACTCAGGAATCTCTAGCCAGAATGGAACTGTCATGAAGTTGGTCTTCAATGACATGTCTAATTGAGTAATGAGTCTCAGTGACAAGATCTAAAATCACTTGTGCTAGCTGTGACGTAGTCAATCTAGTGGGAGCTGACACATAGTCCATGTTCTGAACCGAGTGGGGTATAGGATGGTGAAAGGATGAATTGTACATATTCTTGTCTATGGAATGATTCGTAGTCAAACCACTGACTTTTCGGTCAATTAGGGATCACAATATGTTGCTAGATAGCGCTCATGATTTACTTAAATTATTTGATAATTTAAGTGGCCAACATAACCGGGAACCTAATGGGTCACATGCTTTGGAGATGTAAAGAATGAGCAAAATGGCTTAGGATGAGATCCAAAATATAAGAAAATTATTTTGAGTCGATTCGCGATAAGATCGCGGGAAAAAATTGCTCGAGGGGTTAATGAGCCCGTACGAGCCCACGCGGGCCCATTGGCCTGGCAGGCCTGCCGCCTAGCAGGCTCAGCAGCACACCAATCACCCCTATATATTGGCCAAAATGGCCATGGCACTATTCATGCATCTTCAAATTCTTCTCCTCTCAATTTTGATCTATTTTTCTGATTTTTTTTATCTAAAAGACCTCAATAGACAGAAATTAGACAAGGAAAAATTTTTGGGAGAAGAAAATTTTTTAGAGACAACAAAAAATTTAAAGAGTTTAATTTTCTTCTCATATGAACATACACCATTGCTAGCGCTTTGAGGTATGTTCAAGCCATCTCTCTAGTGGTTTCATCCTCTCATCTTCGCATGGATATTGTTAGAGACAATCCAAGATTGGATTGTTGTGGTTTACTACAACCCAACAAGCTGAGAAATTGAAGAAAAATCAAGAAATTATAAAGGTATAAATTCTGAATTTTCTTTGGTTAAATTAGATTTAATTGGCACATGTATAATCCTTTGATTCGGGTTTTGAAAATTTTTATTTTCTGCAATGTAATATGTATGTGATACATGCTCAAAACCTTTCATTGGTGTCAAAGCCACCTTGTACCCATTAAAATTAATTTTAATTTAAGGTGCAATTGGATTGCATGGTTTTGATGATTTTGGATCTTTTGATTTGTAAAATTCATTTTACATTTTTTTTTTCAATGATCTGATAATGAGATGATTGAAGATGATTATGTTGATTGAAAAATGGTTTGAATATGATTCAAATAATTAATTTCAAATTTATTACAAAATTGTTGAAAATTGTATAGTTGATGAACATGTGATGTTGTTCGACCTAATTGTTGGGGCTGTTCATATTTTTCTTATAATTTGATTATGGAAAAATTATTTAGATATATTGAGAATGTGTTTAAACCTCTGGAAGTGTCCAATTAATAATTAAAAATTTTTTTAGTTAATTTTTCAAACAAACACCAAAATGGGACGGTTTTGGGTAGCCGGTGGGACTGTTTTATTTGAATTTTTTTTGTATATAAATATTTCATTTCCAGCACTTTGAAATATTTCTTATGTGATTACAAATATGTTTTTTTGATGTTAGATGCATGCTAAAATTAATTTGCTTGAATTTAGATTTTCAAATTAATTATAGACAGTAAATGGGTCGTTTTAAGCGTCTTATGTGTTGGTTCATTTATCTTAATGATTTTGGCTTGTGCCAAAATTATTTTGATGGACTTGAGCTGATCTAAAGATGCTTAGAATGATGATTTGAAGTTTTGGAAAATTTGGGAAATTTTGGAAATTAATTTTGAATTAATTTAAGTTGAGCAAATGACATATCTAGTATGACTAGAAAGTGACATATATGTTAAAATTAAATTGTTTAATTTTTGACATCATAATAATTTGATTTTAAGGTAAATCAATTTTGAATTAATTCTGGAAATATTGAATTTAAATTAATTTGATTAATTGTTAAATTAATCATTAAAATGGCATACAAAATTAAAACTGATGCAACAAAGTAGGTAATTTTGATTCAAGTGTTGAATCAACTTTCAAATTTGCAATCCAAAATTATCACTACCTATTTTATTTTATTTTATGCATTAGAGAATGCATGCTAAGGGTGTATGGAAAGGCATGATGAATGATTATGGACTTAGGCTCAATGTGATTGAGCATGCATGAATTTTGTTTTATGGCAAATAGGGTCTGCGTGTCCCTAGCTCTCTTTTCTTTCTCAAGTATTTCTTTTCTCATCTTACTCCCCTCAAATGTAAATTGAAGTTTTCTATTTTTTGAAATATGTAATTAGATTACATAGGATTAGGATAGAATGGAGATGCAAAGGAGCAAGAAGTAAAGGAGATGGTGCCATAAATAAGAAGATCTAGAAATAGGAATTTGCTTTCTATTTTTGGATTGTAATTCATGCATATACCTAGGTAAGACCTAGTCAATCTCTTTTTGGCTCAAGAGATTGACTTTAGTATGTCCATAATCATGCCATACAGTTAATGTAACTATCTTTATATATTCATGTGATGAATGTATGATATATAAAAGCATGCAATAATAACATGATGAGACCAAATTAAAAAAAAAAAATCCCTCACTAAATAAACAATTATGTCTTATGTCTTCCATTAATGTGGGGAGAACCAGAGTTCACCTAGAGTTAGAGTTGTTGAGTTGCCTCAAGCTTACTCTATAAGAATATGTTCGAACCATTAAAATGAAATTTCATGATTAATGGGTTGGACTTAACCAATGTCATTGATTTGTTGGATTTACGCAAAGGTCAATGAGTATTGGAGGCAATGTTGGGAAAGTGTACATAAGATATGCACATATCAAGAGTTAGTAGCCCAATGTGTGTGCACACATCAATTAGTTGATAGCACAAGATTCGATAATTGCATGAATATGTGTAACATTCTCGACCATCCACACATGCATTATGACACGCATTATATTTGGATATATTCATTTTATATATGTCATTCATATGAAACACATGCATACGTAGTGATTTTAGCTGAACGTATTCACGAGATAGACTTGACACGGGTCGGTTTATCGTAATAGGACCAAGTCGTACGTGTCTAGCTATAATATGAATAAGGACACAAGATATTGAAAATGAAATTAAATAAATGAATACATTTGAAATAAAGGAAATTTAGCATAGTTATATTAAAATAGACAATTTGACTAGATAGTATTTTGACAATAAGTACTTGTAATTATGTAGAGAAAATAATAATAATAATTAATTAATTTAATTAATTAATTATTATTTATTTAAATTATTTAAAAATAATATCAGAAAAAAAAAGTAAAAGTAAAAAAAAAAAAGAAAAGAAAAGAAAACACAAGTTGATGAGGCGGTGGGGCTGCTGCTCAAATAGGAAGGCAGCTCTTCTTCTTGGCCTCATCTTCTCACCCTAATCCCTTTCTTCTTCAAAAATTTCCAGCAGCCAACTATAGCTAGGAATTCTGGTAAGTCTCCATCTCTTCTTATGTTTCTAAATTTAAATTGAAAATTGTTAACTTGAAGGTTATTGCTTACAAGTAACTAGGTAAGCTCCCTGGAATTCTGTTATGGGGACAGTAAATTCATGCTCCGTTTTCTTCATGTTAAAGGTGGATTCTGAAGAAGCACAAAACATAAAAGTTGTAGTTTTATGTCTTATATTTAAGGCTATATAAATATTGTTGCATGATTTGGTGTCTGTAAAAAGATATGGGCATTGGACTAGAACTGGTTCCATTGAGGAACCTAGCTGAATCACTTTCTGTCTTGAATGTGTTTCTATATGATAGAATCATTATTTGAGGAAGCTCAAAACATAAAAGTTGTATATATATGTGTTATCTAGTTGTATACCAAATTTTAGGATCAGACTCTGGGCGGATGTTGAGTTATAGGCAAGAGAGTCATGCCTGTTCCATATTTAAGCTGCCTGCTTAGTGTCCTGGGCAGGTCCAGTCAGTTGTTGGCCTCCTTATAGACATAATCTGTAAATGGTCAAAACATAAATGTTATAGGTATATGTCTTAGCTAAAGTTTGGCCCAAATTTAACCTCAATATGTTTTGTATGTTGTGAGTTCTAGCCTTCACAAGTCAGACTGGTCCGGATGCCAGCCCTGTTTCTGACCAGTCCCAATTACCCTACCATATGAGGACCTTAGAGGCAGAATGGATGAAAGTTGTCAACATAAAAAATGTTCCATTTTAACATATATATGTGTATATAAATTTTCATACTAATATGACTTACACGTTGTAAGATATGAAGAAGCAAAGTTGGTGTCTCAAAACTGCCTATGGTCAAAAACAGGGCAGAGAACAGAACATGATTGTAAATTGAATAAAATATTCTACAATGGTCCAATTGGTCTGAAATTTCGATATATGGTATCCCTACATGTTAGCTTTAATTAGAAACAAGAATCATACAAATTTGACCAGTATAGAAAAAGTTATAAGCTAATGAACACATGAAGGTCACACTGCCTTTAGACCAAATCCTAGTTAGTGGTCCTTAAAATGCATACTTCAATTTGTTTAAGTTTATTTAGCTACCAATTGACCAAGTATACATTCAATT
>CATIWF010109130.1:0-30919 GCA_949630135.1 Balakata baccata
TTGACTATTTGTATAATCCAGATTAGAAATTACTCCATATATATCTAAATTCAATATAGCATGAGCAGTCTCTGCAGCTTTTATTAAAAGAAAATGAAATTGTGGTCATTTGAGAGAGAAAATGTATGCGCTCAAATGGTGCTCCATTTCTTAATTACTGTATGCTACTATCATTTTTGTTTTGGGCAATGGAGAATGTATGAAAAGCAAAACAATTAATTAATTATGTAACTTGTCTTGCAAATTAACTCAATTTTTGAGTATATTATCATTAATTTTGTTCAGCTTCACCATAAAAATTCATTAATTGCTTCATTTTTGGATTCTGCTATATGCTTCAAATGAATTTCCATTAAATTTCGGCCAACTTCATCGGATTGATTTTTTTTGGGGGGGGGGGGGAAGAAAATGGAGTATAAAAAGAAAGAAAGAAAGAAAGAGGTGTTTAATGATTGTCAACAAATAATAAATATAGCTTGAAATGGGCAGTCGACAACACTAATAATTCCGCGTAGAGAAAAATGAGACAGTTTGTTTTGTGTTTAAATGCTTACTTTTTATTAATAATTTCCAATTTATGTCAAGCAAGACATATCAGTGTAAGGCATGAGGGATTTTTTGTTTCTGATACTCCACATGAATGTGGGATATTAATTTTGAATCATGTATTACAAACAAAGAAAGAAAGAAAAAAAAAAAAAAAAAGGTGGTTGGATTATTGAAGGGAAAACAAAAGTATAGATGGAGAAGAATGTTTTAAAACTAACAAATATTAGCGGCAAAAAATAGGATAATGTAAGAATGTAACGGTTAAACTTTTTTTTTTTTTGAAAAAAATTAAAAGGTGGAGAGGGGTGTGAAAAAAGAAAAGAAAAGGGTATCGTGAGAATGTGAAGAGATTGGAATTGAGGAATTAATTTACAAATAGTTTTTTTTATATAAATTTGTAACAAAATTTTTAATTATTGTATATCGGTGCTAAAATTTTTAAAAATGTTGCAATTTTATATATAAATCAAAACTTCAGTTAAATAAAATGATATTTCAATCTGTTGTCATACCACATTATTCTGTCAATATAACATATCATCTTTTTTTTATTTTAGATACCAAATTAACATTTTTAAAAATTTTCTTAACAACTTCGGAACCAATTTATAATTAAATAATAAATTTCGGTAAGATTTGTACATTTGTTTCTTGCAATTGAAGTTGTGATTTGGGAAAACAGTAGATGTATGTAAGAAGGCACCACCACCCACCACAAATGGATCAAACTCTTTCTTAATAGTGCCCATTACTACTCCTTGTTTTTATCAAATTTTCAACCACCCACTATTCCCTAATTTTTCTTCTATTTTAAGTGCACATCTCATCCACTCTTATGCATTCCCATCCCTTCCAATGTCTCCCAAACATTACTTTTATTATTTCATTCAAATTTTTAAATTGCTCACCTTATTTACTACTACTTGTGACACTAAAATGCCATTAAATAAACCAAAATAACTTTTTTCTTCACAACAAAATAAATAAATAAATACTCCCATATAGTATGTACCCAAAAAAAAAAAAAAACTCTCATATAGCCATACTAATGAAAATCTAATCATAAGTATCAAATCCTTCCAATCCAAACCAAACAAAATTTTAATGCAAAGCCAATTTCTATTAAAATAAATCATCAATGTGATACCCAAATCATTACCAATCAAAACCAACACCAACAAAATGACAACAAATGTCATTTCATATTTCACTGATTTAATGTTAAATAATTCACAAATTATACAACCGAAATTTATATTTAAAAAAAAAAAAGAAGTTATTCCGTTTGTGCTAATAACAAACATTGGCAAATGTACAACCAAAAAAGAAACATCAAATAGGAAGGGGCAAAACCGTACATGTATAATATCACCAGCACCAGCTTGGTCAAATTTCAACGAATCCCGTTCTCAACGGTTGTGATTGACTCTTCCTAAATCGCAAAGCTTCCTGGACCGGTTAGCGCAAAATGACGCCGCCGTTGATATATGGGGCTTCTCTGCAACCCTAACGTCGCTGGGGAATCCCATGTCAGGAGGCAACCCTCCTTTCTGATTCCAGTGCCGGTTAGGACTAGCTCTCACCAGAGGACTCAAGCAAAACGCTAATCCCGACATGCTTTTCCCCTGTCCCGGCTTCCCTCGCCTCCCCCCTGCCTCAGTTACCGGTGTCCTCTTCCACCAATGCGATGACTCCGACGACGATCCACTACCCGACGGAGACCGATCGCTATCTTCACAGTCCTCTTTGCAGTCCCCCTCTCTCGCTGGCGACATTCCTCGATCCATCCGTGAACGACGTTTATGGCCTGCTGCAACTGCAACGCCGGGATATTCCACAGATTGCTTTTTCCTGCGACTGGAAAATATGGCCGAGAACCAGGAAGGCGATGAAGATGATGCCTCGGTGAAATTCCGAGAGGGAACCCCAGGGCCAGAAGCAAAGGGATCCGGGTTAAGCTTCTCGGATCTAGAGCGGAAGAGATTGGACAGAAGGGAAAATCTGCCATGCTTGTTTCTGCAGGTCCTTAAGGTGCTGAAGGCAGTTGTGGTGGTGGAAGAATTGTAAGTGGGGCCCACTTGGGGAGTACTGTAGAAGGGAAGGTGATGGTGGGAGGACCATGATGCGCCGTCCGATTTCCGACGAGCAACGTAAGGGGAAACGGAGCGAGGGAATAGAAGAGGAGGTGGATGGGCGTCAGATTTGCGGCTATCATCTCCGGCGGCGCGTGAATGGGCACTAACTAATCGAGCATGCTGCTGCGCCTGTGCAGCTATGAGGGCAAGAAGACGTTCGCGGAGACAGGAGGCGCAGATGCCCACACTGCTACTGAGGTCGCTGGGGTGCTTCTTACACCACATTTTATAGGAGAAACAAAATCCCAAGTATTTTTAGATACTTGGGGAAATATAGCAGTAGAGAAGAGGGGTCATGTGGAGGTGGTGACGGTGGTAATCAGCTATGCCATTTCTGTGTGGTGATGGTGGCTCCTGCCCCGCTCTGCTCTGCTGTAAACTGAGGAGATTTGATGAAGAAATCAAAGTGGTCTTTGTCTTCTTCTTAGTTTTTTAGACTATATAGAGAGAGAAGGCGACTCGATCAAAAAGAAAAGAGAGAGAGAGAGAGATGAGATTTTATATATTCATATATATTAAAGAAAGGGAGAAAATGTTAAAAAGAAAAAGTAAGAGAGAGCATTTTAAGCAGCGTGTGCAACGGTTGGTTCGATTAAAAATCGAACTATTAAAAATTTATAAATCAAATTAAACTGAAATAAAGATTAAAATCCAATCTGACTGAATTGAAAAATTCAATTCGATTATGTTAATTCGGTTTTATATATAATATAATTAAATAATATATTAAATATAAATATTTTAATTATATATTTTAATATATAGTAAATTATATATATATATAAAGTATATTTTTAAGATAGATTGGTTCAGTTTTATTTTGTTCACCTCTAATTTTAACTTTATTATATATTTTTTAAAATAAATAAATAAAGTGGGAGAGTGAGTATTTGGGCATTTGGTGTATTAAAAATTTGGAAGAGAAACATTCAAAAAAACAGTGGAAAAGACCCAAATTAGCAAAATGGCAATGAATGTAAATGGGAGATGGTGCGGTTAATAGATAAATTATGTTAAGCTCATTAAAATGCAACTCTTTCTTCTCTTACAGTTTTACATATAAAATTACTTAAAAAAAAAAAAAAGTTAACAATACTTTTTATTTTACTCTCTATTATATTATAAAAAATTTATTTTTTCTATTTTTATTTATCTTAAAAATTGTATACACTTTAATAATATTTTTTTTATCTCAATCTCATTTTTAATTTTTTATTAATAAAACTATCTAAAAAAATGAAGAAAGAATAAGAGATAGGGCAAAAAAAAAAAGAGATAAAAGAATAAAAAATTATTAAGAGACATTTAGGAATCAACTTTCTAAGCATTTCTAATAATACTCTTTATCTCACTCTTTATTTTAATTTTTTATTAATAAAATTATTTAGAAATAAAATAAGGAAACAAAAAAAATAATAAAATATTATTTAGGAGCTCTTAAAATTGATAAATAATAATGTAAATTTTAGAGAAGAAGATAAAAAAACTATTGGAAAATATAAAACTGTCTAAATATAAGCTAGGAAAGGAATGAAGATGTTGTTGAAAATGCTCTCATTCCCTATATTTGAGAAGTAAGAACATAAAATTTAAGAAGTGAAGTAATTAAGAAGAAATATTGAGAGACTATTTGACATAAAATTCCTAAATATAAGTAAATAATGAAATATAGAAATTATTGAAGATGCTTTATGAGTTATTATTTGTTATCCGGAATATACTAATCCCCTTTTTATTTGAAATTTGGACATAAATCCATTCCACAAGCTTATTTAAAATTTTAACTCATATAAATTTTATTTTAAAAAATATGATAGCTAAAAATTTTTTCCACCAATACTTCAACTTTTTTCATGATTTTTCTTTAAATTTTTTCTCTATATTCTCTTCTCTTTTTTTTTTCTTATGTCCTTCGTTTTACACCACTACTAATTTCGTCCACCACTCAAATAATATCTGATCATCACAAAATTCAAACTACAACTAATTTTCTACCTCCTTATCATTATAGTGACATTAACTTTTCCAAAATCCTATTAAATTTGCGAGATCGGCATAAGAAAAAATCACACGTCAAGGCTGCCCTTTTGTTTCTCATATTTTCGAGTTTCCTTTTACAATTTTGACATTAAAAATAAACTCAAAGTGTTGAAAAACTTAATAGTGAACATTTTGAGTTCCAAAAACCATCGTTTGAGGGTTATCGTTTGAGAGTTGATCGAGAAATAGAAAATCAGATGTCAAGATGTCATCTCTTTCTCTCCTATTTATCAACTTCCTTTCTCAAATCTAATATCATAAATAGACTCAAAGGGTTGAAAAATCTTGACAATACATCTTGAACTCCGAGAATTACCGTTTGAGGGCTCATTCACTCGCTGTATATATAACTAACATATAGCTAATATATAATATTTTCTATATAGATAAATTCAAACTATATCATCTATTATAACCTAGTTATACATAGATTATATATTAATTGTATGTATATATAGATAAAGACCATAGCTATCACAATACGAGTTTTGAGAAAAACCTCTATTCACTGCACTTCATTGCTTAAGATCTTATTATAAGCCACCAACCAAATAAAAACTCTAATACACTGAGTACAAGGAATTTTCCAAATAATTTTTCAGATATGTCGTCTATCAGAAATAGAGGAGGAAGAGAGAAGGTCATAAGCCGAACTAACAATGAACATACTTGAAGGAGATACCTTCCAGATATCATTGTCCTTAGCATGCAAGTTATCATTTATCAGAAAAGCTGACAGCCTCTATTGCACGTTTAAAGGAAGATAACCATAAAGAACATCCCAATTACATCCCATGTTAACATTCCAAATATCACAAACCAATTTATCACACTCTAACACAGGGATCAGGATAAGACTATAATCCATAAATGGCCCATCAACAAGCCAACTATCTTTCCAAAACAGAGTGGTGTGCCTATTACCCACACTCCTTTACTTACCCATACAGATCATATCATACCTAAACCGAATGCCTTTCTACGTGGCATAGGCAATTTTAGACTTGGAGCTATTATCAAAATTATATTCGCCTTTCAGATTTTTTTTCCTCATGATCGTAGCCCATAAGCAATCTAATCCTCTCTCCATTTGCCATGTAAGCTTTGCTAACAGAACCTTATTCATATTCCTCATATCTCAGATACTTGAGCCTTCAAAGAGTTTAGGCTTAGTAATGATACTCTAATTAATTAAGTGGATCTTTCTAGAATCACTACTATGGCCCCAAATAAAGTTCCTAAAGAGTTTTTCAATTGAATCACAAATCCCACATAGTAGTAAGGTTGTTTGTATAATAAAGTAGGCCATGGTAGAAAGAGCAGAATGAGTAAGAGTGATTCTCCCTGTTAGAGACAAGTGCTTTGACTTCCATCTAGCTAGCTTACTATTCGTTATAGGTTTGATTAGACACCCTCCCATGAATTGAAGGAGTCCCCCATGAAAAGGTTTATTCATGACTGCAAAAGGGGTTTTTCATGACCGTGAAGGTCATATTTTGGGCTTTTTGTCTATAATTATTCACGGCTAAACCCAAAAAGTGTCATGGCCATAAAAGGGACCGATATAAATGGTTTTCACGTGTTTTAACTCATCTTAATTGAGTTTTTAAAATTTTAAAACCCTATAATGCCCAAATTCTCTAAAATTCCAACCTCCTCCATGATTCTTTGAAAGATTTTAAGCCTTCAAACATAAGATTTAACATCTTAAAGGAAGATTTGAGCAAAGATTTTGAGTTTTTCTTCAAAGAAAGAGATGGGGTAAGTGAGAGAAAGCTTGGAATTTGAAGGGAGCTCGAGATTATTTGCTAATCAGTAATGATTTCGGCCATCAAGAGGTGAGAAATCACGGTTTCTCATCTCTTTAGTATGATATTGAGTGGTTGATAAGAGTTATCATAATCTAGGTAGAGACCCATTTGTAAGCGGGAGGATTGAAGTGTAATATTGAGTTTTCTTGAGGGAAAACTCACTTTGATGTTAGAATTAAGTGGATAACCATATTTTTAATGAGATTTGAGTGAGCAAAAATCTAGCTTGAAGAGTTAGGGGCTGGGTTTTATGATTTTCTAGTTTTATGAAATTTATGTATTGATATGTGATTATGGATATGTAGAAGAGGTATTTTGGATGGCAGAGAAGCCACCCAAGAGCAAGGGCAAGCTTAAAAGCTTAGAGTTTTGGTTGGATTCTTAGAGGTATGTACATATATATATATATATATTAAATTGAGCTATAAAAATAATTATGCGTTGAAATGGGTGTTGATTGCTTAAATGAGGTTATTGGCATGTTAGGTAATATTTGTGAATATGGAATGAATAGTTAAAATGAAAGAATAATGAAGTAAATGATAAAATAGTGTAAAATAATGAGGTTGTATGACTTAGAATGGATAAGGACATGGATATTAACTGGTATGCTAATTTATATGAATAATTGTGATATGAAAAATATGTATGGCGGCATGTTTAAAGCATGGTATATGGTTGAATATAGTGTTGCTAGAGAGGTTCCACTTAGGAGAACCTTAGGATATGCATATGATACAACAATACGTGATTTTTGTATGATTTTGGATGCAGAGAAAATTGGGACATCAACCTTCACCACCAAGCTGGTTGTGAAGCTTGCTGAAAAAAAGGGCAGAACCTTTCACCACCAGGCTTCATGGCTATGATAGCCGTGATAGTGGTGGTAAACCTCTATATTGAGCCTTTTAATGATACTTTTGGGTGGAATTCAAATAAATTATGTTATGGTATATTTATATGGGGCTTTTAGGTCTATGATAGGGTTGATTGACACTGGTTATGAACCTTAATAATGAATGATTTTATAATTTTATTATGTGGAAAAGTTTTGACATTGAAATGTGTGATATGTATGAAATGTTTAGATAGAGTTTTCAGGCCTAGAAAAGGGTAGAATAAAATATGATACCATGGTAGAGGGTCAAAGTGGCTTGAGGCTCGGTATTTGGATGTCTTTGACCATTATTTGTGCAAGACTAAGGTGGCTTGAGGCCTGGTATTTGAAGGCCCTTGATTCTTATTATTTTTGCATAAGATATGCCAGACAAGACCGAATAAGCCTTGGGCTTGTATTGAATATTGTGTTATGGTGTGCATAATGAATGATTATGCCATGTTGTGTGGCGGTGGTTATATATATGTATGCATGCATATGTGTATTGTATAGGTGTTTTCTTTCAATATAGGTGGTGTTCCTTCCATTTTATTTTCTTTCTTCACCATTCAAACTCCAATCCAAGTTAAGTAAACATGGGCTTTGAAAAAAAAGCAACATTCTTAAACCCAGTGAAACCGAAGCATCCCTTTATGAACAAAACTTACTTTTGTATGAGATTATATGGTCATCATGGAATATGCTTGAGGTAAGCTTAACTTTCATCTATTCACTTATTTTCTTTCTATTTGAGAATAATTAAAACTTACTTTTGCTAGTGATTGTGGAAATTTGGTGAATTGGGAAAAAGTGATAATTGATTGAATCAATTGGAAATTAATTGGCTTCATTTCATATATGCTCACTCAACTTTGTTATAATTTTTTTGTCTCATAAAAGTCATTTAACTATAGTTTAGTTTCAATAAAGTTTGGTAATTTTTCAGCAATTAATAACCGAAAAAATCGTACTAGCATCTCAGTTGGCACATGAGATACACCATATCGCTGTACATGTCAAATACATCATCATGTATCTTATAACTTAGCATCCATATCAGTACTATAAATTAAAAATATTGTCAATTGGGATGCCAAAATTTTATTTGACTTGTACAATAATGTTCTATTTAATCTATACAGTGACGTGAAGTATCTCATGTGGCAACTGAGATGCTATCATGACTTTTTCGATTGTTAATTGCTGAAAAATAACTGGAAGTAACTTTATTGAAACTAAACCATAATTAAGTGACTTTTATAAGATAAAAAAATTACGTGACTTTACTGCAATAATACCAAAGTTAAGTAAATATGGATGAAATTAACACAAAATTAATGGAATAATTTGAGGAGACCTAAGAGTCAAAGGTCATATTTTCTCATGAATCGGGGCAAGCAAACAAAAGAAATAGTGGATAGGCTAGTCAAGCAAAGTTGTACAATGCTATTATAAGGGCGTTTATGCTTGCTATCACAGGTAGAACAAACCAAAACGAAATGGAAAATAGCAGGCATAACAATGACGAAGACAATGAACATAGCCTAGAAAAGGCAAATATACCAAAAATTAGGTTGATCAACACACATCCATCGAAGATAGGATTGGAAGCTCTATAATTCATCATAGGCATGTGATGAAGAACCATAAATTTGCTATTCCTTCTCATTACGACACTGTCACTGTTAGTAGAGGAAGTGGGGTGGAGAAAAAAGTAAATTTTCAAATGTTTTTAAATAACAATTTCGCGTATCATATCAGTATTGGAATCGTGTAACGATATCAGATTAAATCGAACTGTATTATCTGTCGGTACCATAAATTTTTTTTAAAAAACTTAGTAAAAAATTTTTTGTATTGAATCTCGTATTGTATCAATATCAAAAAAGTTTCATATAAAAAATAAATATATTTAAAACCATGCTCGTTTCCTTTTTTTACTTTGCCTCATTAGGCATTTCAGAAAAGAAATGTATTAATTTTTAAAATTTTTGTATCTCTGTATTTTACTTAAAAGGAGAGTTTTAGTTTGTTATGAATCATTGTTTTTGGATGACTAATTAAAAAGATAAATGGGGTGCGAGCCATGCATCTACTGGAGGGAGCGTGCATAAAGTGAAATCAATTAAAAGGCGACAAACGAAATTCATGCGGTAATGGCAATCATATGACTATGAGCTTTATATATCACACGACTACTTCCTATAAGGGGGGTATCTTGTAATGATGGAAAGAATTTTGTAATAAAAGAGCGAAATAGTATTTTCAAAAATAATTATATTTTTGTAATTTCAAGGGAGTGATGGCTGGAATATATCTGTGTCTCCTCCTACCAGGTCTCAACATGCATCTTAAGCTATTTTGGGGGAGTGACTAGTCACCTATTGGACTAGCCGCTCAGATCGGATCCGTTCACTTTGTGGGTTACCCCCTTACCCATACAAACATTTTATAATGGTTTGGCCATCTTTGTAATGCTCAAGCGAATATTAGTGAAATACTAGCCCAATTTCTACTCATTTCTGTACCTTTCTTTGTGTGGTTATGCCTATTTGATGTGATGCCATGTTTATATGATTGCTTATAGTATTTATGTGTTATCTTGATTACGCTATCATATCGTACTTGCAAATGCTATCGGTTATTCTGTTGTTGGCCTGAATGTAACCCATGTCCTATCTTATATGCAAAATTAGCTGAATAACCTTTGGCTGGCTTGCTTGAACGCGACCCAAGTGAGCGCTACATGGTCCTAAATGTACAGGCCTGTGACATTTGGTATCAGAGCGGAAGTGATATAGCTTTTACAAAAAAAAAAAAAAGACAGGGATCAAACGGAAAGAACTTTCCTATGTGGCTATTCCCATTTTTAGGGAACCAGAAGGGGATGCGAGAGTTTCTAAACAAATTGAGCTAGTATTGAGGGAATATGCCGATATCATACCAGAAAAATTGCCTAACACCTTGCCCCTATGAAAAGAGGTAGATCATGAGATTGAGCTATTTGCAGGAGGGAAACCGCCTGCCAGAACCCCGTATAGAATGGCTCCTTTGGAATTACCTAAGTTGCGGAAACAATTGGATGAGCTTCTGGAGGCAGGATTCATTCGTCCTTCACAGACTCCTTTTGGTTCTCCAGTATTGTTTCAAAAGAAATAAGATAGGAGCCTGAGATTGTGTGTTGACTATAGAAGGTGACAGTAAGGAACAAGTACCCAATTCCCCTTATTGCTGACTTATTTGATTAGTTGAGTTAGGCAAAATATTTCACAAAGTTTGATTTACGATCAGGCTATTATTAAGTCCGCATCAAGGAATGGAACGAACCAAAAACCACCTGTGTTACCTAGTATGATGCATTTGAATTTCTTGTTATGCCTTTTGGACTAACAAATGCTCATGCTATTTTTGTACTACATTAATCAGGTTTTCCACGAATACTTGGACAAGTTCGTAGTGGTGTACCTGGATGATATTGTGGTTTACAGTGCCATCTTATAAGAACATCGAGAGCACTTACGCCTGGTTTTCAATAAGTTCAGGGAGAATTAACTTTTTCTCTCGAACAATGCAATATCAAGTTTTTGGGCCATATGGTGGAACAATGCCGAATCCGTATGGACAAGGCCAAGATAGAGGCAATTCAGAGCTGGAAGACTCAAACTTGTTTGACAGAGCTCAGATCATTCTTGGGACTTGCCAACTACAACAGACAATTTGTACAAGATTATTCTCAACAAATCTTGCCCCTCACAGAGTTGTTGAAGAAGGGAAACTGATGGCAATAGACTCAAGAATGTCATAAGGCATTTAAGAATCTAAAGCAGAGACTGCAAGAAGAACCGGTGCTAGCCCTCCCTGATATGACAAAACCTTTTGAGGTACCAATAGACGCTTCAGACTTTGCGTTAGGGGGAGTCTTGATGTAAGAGAATCACCTTATATCCTTTGAGAGTAGGAAGTTAAACAACATGGAGCAGTGATATATAACATATGAAAATGAGTTATTGACTATAATTCATTATCTTCAAGTATGGAGATATTACTTATTGGGGTTCAAGTTTGTAGTCAAGACCGACAACACCGCAGTTAGTTATTTCCTAACACAATCCAAATTAACTTCAAAACAAGCTAGGTGGCAAGAGTTTCTAACTGAGTTTGACCTGGTGTTCGAATATAAGACATGAAGATCCAACCGAGTCATAGATGCACTGAGTAGAAAAGTGGAATTAGCAGTGATGAGCCAGTTGGCTTATCTCTTAAGGAGCCAAGTTATCACTTTATTAAGAGACCAGATCAACCTCAATCTTGACAAAGACCTACAAACCATAGCGTTGGTAGAGTTGGCCAAATAAGGAAAGACTAGGCAGTTCTGGTGGGAAGACAATTTGTTGTGGACAAGAAAACAACAGTTATATGTGCCAAAAGCGGAAACTACTACTGCAAGAGTGTCATGATACACTATGGGCAGGCCATCCGGGGTGGCACCGTACTTTCGCACTCTTACAACAGAACAATTATTAGCCCTAGATGGAGGAAGGCGTACAGAAATATACAAAAATTTGCCTAGTTTGCCAACAAGATAAAGTAGAGAGATAGAAACTGGTGGAATTATTACAACCTCTACCAATACCTCAATGCCTATGGGAAAACATCTCATTGGATTTTATCACAAGTTTGCCCAGGGTGAGGGAGTATGACACCATATTAGTGGTCATTGACCGCTTCTCCAAGTATGGGACTTTCATTGCTATGCCAAAATATTGTTCAGCAGAAACAACAGCTCGAGCATTCTTCAAACATATGGTCAAGTATTGGGGTATTCCTAAGAGTATTATCAGTGATAGAGACAGGCAATTTGTGGGGTCATTCTGGTCAGAGTTATTTCGTCTCTTGAGATCCTAACTAGACATGTCAACCAGTTATCATCTCCAAACTGACAGCCAGACAGAAAGATTTAATAGCCTCTTAAAAGAATATCTGCGACACTTCGTCAATTCTAGCCAGAAGAATTGGCCATCTTTACTTGATATGGCCCAATTTTATTTCAATTGTCAGAAGAGCTCTACTACTAACAAAAGTCCTTTTGAAATTGTTACAGGTTAGCAACCTCTGGTGCCCTATACTCTTGATGTACTATACAAAGGCAAGAACCCAAAGGCCTTCCTTTTCATAAAAGAGTGGAAACGAAATTAAGAGATTGCAAGAGTACACCTAGAGAAAGCCTCCTAAAGGATGAAGAAATAGGCCGATGAAAATCGACAATCTCAACAATTTCAAGTGGGAGATATGGTGATGGTGAAGCTATTACCAGAACAATTGCGGTTTCTTTGTAATATTGATAGAAAACTGTAAGAAGATATGAAGGTCTAGTGCCTATTGTTGCTAAAGTGGGACAAGTTTCTTATAAGATTGAGCCACCAGAATTGATGCAAATTCATCTTATGTTCCACGTCAGCAACTTAAAGTCATACCATCCAGACAAGGAAGATGCCAACCGTAACAACTCAATCAGACCAACCATCAGTAAACAACCACTAATAGCCAAAGAGGTGGAAGAGATTCTAGCAGAACGCATGCAGTCATCTAATCGGTGACAATTCAAATAATACTTACTCAAGTGGAAAGGCCAAAGCGAAGAGGAGACTATATAGAAAAAAGCTAAAGACTTATCCTCCTTCAGCCCATAGCTGGATACCTTTTTAAAAACTCAATCGACGAAGATGTTTACTCTTTGAGTGGGGGGAGTGTAAAGGGGGTATCTTGTAATGAGGAGAAAAATCTTATAATGAAACGACGAAACAATATTTTCAAAAATAATTATATTTTTATAATTTTAAGGGAGAGATGGCTGTAACATATTCATGTCTCCTCCTGCCAGGTCTCAACATGTCCCTTAAGCTCTTTAGGGGGGAGTGACTAGTCACCTATTCGACTAGTCGCTCGGATCGAATAGCTGATGGGTCCATTCGCCTTATGGATTGCCCCTCTATCCACATGAACGTTCCATAATGGTTTGGCCATCTTTGTAATGCTCAATTGAATATTAATGAAATACTAGTCCGAGTTCTACTCATTTCTTTGTTTTTCTTTGTGTGGTTGTGCATCTTTGATGTGATGTCATGTTTATGTGATCGCTTGTTGTATTTATATGTTATTTTGATTACACTATCATACCGTACTTGCAAGTGTTATTAGTTATTCGATTGTTGGCCCGAATATAATCCATGTTCTATCTTATATGCAGAATTAATGGAATAACTTTTGGCTAACTTGCTTAAATGCGATCCAAATGAGCACTGCATAATTCCAAATGTACAGGTCTGTGACACTTCCCAGTTTGCATAAAAGGAATATGCACGCGCTATAAACAGGCGTGGGGATAGCCTTTTCTTTTGAACGGAAATGCTTGTCCCATGAACCAAATGAATTGGGCCCTGTCCTAAAATAAGTTTTTTTACGGCGACCAAACACCGCTCGAGGTTGACTCGAATAACTTCAACCTAAGCTATTTTGAATTGGCATTTTTTTATAAAAATCCCTAAAATGCCTGTTCAGGTAAAATGATTTAGAAAAATGTCAATTTCTTACCATTTCTATTCACTATTATTAAAATATTATATATTTTAATACAAATGACACAATAAATTGAAATAAAACAGGTTATTGGTATTTTTAATATTAAATACTATTAATGTATTCATAAATATAGATGAATGTCGAAGTGCACACGTGTTAATTCTTCCTTTTTTGGCATTCGATATAATTGAGCCACACGGTTCAACCATGACAAGTCTTATTATTTTAGTTTTTTTTTTCCCGATTATATAGTGATAAATGCCAATTATATTTAAAGTGTAAGTAAGCAAGCGAACAAATTAACCCTATAATTTAGAGTATTAAGATAATTTGATTTTATTATGTTACTTTAATTATTATTTTTTTTAATAAAAAAATTCAAATTGAAATGGTAGGTGAATGAAGTGGGCATGTAACAATCTAAATGTGAAATCAGATTGAGTAGTGATTTGTCTAAAATGCATTTTATTTGACTCAATGTAGTATGCCATTATGCACTCTGCCACAGTTGATACGATATGATTAGCATTTCAGGTCATTACGCCAAGGTGATGCCATGTTGATGCAATAACTTATAATTCAATATATTTACATATTTTATGATTTTTGAAATTATCATGATGGATTATTATATAACTAACTTAATTCCGGACTGACCAAAAATCGGATTTATTTAAGAAATTCTTTTTTTTTTTTTTGGCCAAAACTATATAACAAAACTTTTTACCCTTACTGCACTTATACAAACGTTAAGACAACCTTTCTTGGTTTGAATAATAGTTAAAATCCTTTTTTCATATCACCAAGTTTAAACAGGTTTGGAAACAAAATCGCAATATATATAGGATTTTACATCAAATACCGGAATATTTTTTTTCACAATTATTCACACTTTTGTTCTTTTTTATTTTTATCTATTTTTTTTCCTTCCTGGTTCTTCTTCTAAATTTATCTTTATTTTTTGATGTTCTTTTCTCTTTTTGCTTCAAATTTCTGCAATACAACAAGAGGTAATGCTTAGCAGTATACGGTTTTAATCATATAATTGAATCGATGAATTTTGCTTATTTTGATGATATATTTTTTGGATTTCGGTTTAGTCGTTATATTTAAAAAAAAAAAAATGGTTATCATTTAGATTAGTTCAAAAAATACAAAAAAAAAAAAAAGAAATTTAACCTAATATATATGTATATTTAAAATAGTTGTTCAATTATCCTTTTTACTTTTTATGAGTAATGTTTATAAATTAATATTTTTGGATTAGTAAGTAGCATATATTTATTTATTTATTTGTTAATCTTAATTATAAATCTGATTTGATTTTAGTAGTTGTATTAGTATATATTTCGAATATTTTTCCTCTATTATGATTATTTTTATTGTCTCATTGATTTTATTGTACAATATAAAAACTTACGAAATTGAAAATATTCTAAACAGTATACAATACCCGCAATATTTATAATAACCGAACTAATAAATTTTACTTCGGTTAATTTTGGTTATAAATTTTAATTGGAACAGTTCGGTTCAATTAGTATTTTAAAAATTCTAAAAATTTCAATTACTTATAAAATTTGGTTAACCAAATGCACTTGCATCTGTTTTTTCAGCCGCACCTATTCATTCCGTCTGTGTAAAAGGGAAATTAAGATCATTTGTTTGAAGTTTATGGTAATGGGCGGTTTGAAAAGGAAAATAGTTTATTTTTTTTATCCCTAATTTTCTTCTAACTCCGCCCATTCCAGGATTTCATACGGTTTCTCCCTTTTATTTCTCACATATTTCACCTGCTTCGTTAGCTAATCTCTCTCTGATTGGTATGTAATTGTATTTTTTTTTTTTTTAATAACCTTCTTTTAAATTTTTGAGTTATTAATGAAACTAATTTTACAGATAGATCTTGCTAGTTTTTTCAGCAAATCCATTGATTCAGGATGAGTGTGAGTTATTAATAGGATTTGAAAAATGAGAAGAAAACGAAAAATTATTGAAGTTGCTCATGATGGCCGGAAAGGGAAACCAACCTTGATTTTTTTCTTTCATCCCTCAAATTAAATTTGGAGATTTTCTTTTAGTTACTAATTTAATTTATGTATTTGATTTTTTTTTTTTAGTTTTTTGAAACACGAGCATTATCTATGTATATATGATTTATTGCGTTGATAATTTTACCATTAGCATTGCCATTGATTTGATTGCATTTAATATATATACATGAGTTTATTGCTTGCCTTTAATCTATCTTTCTTTTTATT
Source organism: Balakata baccata (assembly GCA_949630135.1). Lineage (NCBI taxonomy): Eukaryota > Viridiplantae > Streptophyta > Magnoliopsida > Malpighiales > Euphorbiaceae > Balakata > Balakata baccata. The sequence continues at coordinate 16,253 of CATIWF010109130.1, forward strand.
TTTATTTCGATAAAAATCTAGACAAGTTATATCGAGGTATACTCAAAATATTCCAATGAATTTTAAAAATGTATTCAACATATTTGCAACACCTAAAGAATTCGCAAGGTATACTCGATATATTTACAATGTATATCCAAAAGTATTTCCAAGGTAATCCTAATGAATTTTCAAATAATTCGTAAGATATATCAAACCAAAATATATTTAAAATATTCATAAAAATACTGAACCAAGATATACTCAAAGTATATTTAAGATATTTCAAATATATATCGAATATACTTTTTTTATATATTTTGGTATTATTATTTGAATTTTGATATTTTGTAATATTTTTTAGATGTTTTTAGTAGATTTAAAAATATTAAATAGGAGTATTGATGTAATATTTTAAGAGTTTTTTTTGCTAAATTACAAAAAAAAAATAATGAATTTTATACTTTTATCACCGTTATAGTCAAATTTTTTAAAATTTGAGTTTAATTATATACAATTTATATTTAGTAATAAATATTGTATCTGATGGACTGTACTTTATTCTAAGTTTATGTGGCGATAATATAAAAAAATATTAAAAATATAAAAAAATGACATGATGGAAAAAAATTGTCAATTAGATATATAAATAAAAAATATGTCGTTTTGCACATCAAATTACTTATCATACGTAAACTAAAATAATACCGTTTAATTAAGAGATAAGAGATTTATAGATTTATTTCAATAAATATAATTTTTAAAACGATACTATTTCAGTTTTTAATATTTTTTCATATAATCACCCCACTCTATTCAAAATAAAATTTATTATAAAATTTAAAATATATATAATTAAATTCAAATTTTTTAAAAATTAGCCATCCAAGTGATACATTGTGAAGTTTAGAATATATTTTTTTAATTTAGTAAAAATTTCCAAATATAAACTCCATCAGCCCCAACTCGTAGCTACGTCTGTTGAAAAGATGATTGATCCAGTTCCGTTGAAAATCTGAAATGATATCATGGTCAACGGCCAAATTTACTAAACAACCCCCCTCACAAAAAAAAAAAAAAAGCGCAAATTTACCAAGAAAAAAGGGATCAGAAAGAAAAGAAATAAAACCGCGGAATCTTTAACCGTTGAGCTTGGAAGCTCTTCTCTTTCGCTCCTTTTCTCACTTCTACTCCTAGGGTTTTCACTTTCTTCGAATCTATCTCTGAGACCTTTTTGCAGTGAGGATAATGTCAAACTTCCGTCATCAGATCAGAGCTTCTTCGTCGCTGATCAACCAGCTAAAGCAAAGAATCGTCAGTCCGGCTGTTCTATCTCAGACTATTAGATCTTTCACTACAACCGAGGGCCATCGTCCCACCATTGTGGACAAGCGAAGCATCGACATTCTTCATGATCCTTGGTTCAACAAGGTCTCTTTTTCTGTCATTTTTGCGTTACTCTTTCTGAAGTTAGTTCTTACTGAATTCTTTTACTCAATTTTATCCAAAAATAGGGAACAGCGTTTTCTATGACAGAACGTGATCGTCTCGATCTTCGGGGACTTCTTCCTCCCAATATTATGTCTTCTGAACAGCAAATTGAACGATTCAGTAAGTTTTTAAGTCTTTCTTGCCAGTGCTGATTTCATATATTAGAGTTTAGATTTCAATGGCGTGTTCCTTAACGTACCAATCATTCTTAGCTTCCTTAATCATAATAATTATCAATATGGAATTTGTTCCTTCACAGTGGCTGACTTGAAGAGGCTTGAAGTTCATGCAAGAGATGGACCGTCTGATCCTAATGCCTTGGCTAAGTGGCGAATACTTAATCGGTTGCATGACAGAAATGAAACAATGTACTATAAGGTGGGTATGCTCTTCTCCCCTTTGTCTTAATTATGGTAATTTAAAGGGTTTTTCTATCAACGAGATTAGTTTAACTTTCGAGCCACATTTATCCATCACTATCCAACGTACATTTGTGCAATTTTTCAATTATTATTAGAGGTTAGGACTTACGAGTATCTCTCTTCCATTTGATAACTTATTTCTTTTCGGTTGTCTTTCTATATGGTTGGATTAGATTTTGGTGGGGAAGCAATTCTAGGCCACGTGTTCTTATCTGCAGTTTCTATACTTACGTTTCTAGAACTTCTTTTATGAGAGCTGAAATGTTGAAACTATCAGTTACATGTCATACTGGTCTGATCTGTCAAAAAGTTATGCACTCAAGTTTTGAATTTGACAGGTTTTGATTAACAATATTGAAGAATATGCACCCATAGTGTATACACCAACCGTGGGTCTTGTTTGCCAAAATTACAGTGGTTTGTTTCGAAGGCCAAGGGGAATGTATTTCAGTGCTGAGGATCGTGGAGAAATGATGTCCATGGTTTATAATTGGCCTGCTGAGCAGGTATTTACTAGCCAGTGATGCAGTTAACTCTAGAACTTCTTTTTGGAATTATTCCATTTGCGAGACCAGAAAGAGAAAAAGAAAAGTAGCTGCTTTTGTAACTTTTTAGGTTCTATGCCATGATCATTAGGATCTGTGATGTATAAACAAGGGCCTTGGATTTGTATCAGTTCCAGCTCCACGTTTTTACAGTGTCCTTACAATTGCTCTCTTTCTTTTTCTGATAAGGTTGATATGATTGTTGTTACTGATGGAAGCCGGATATTGGGTCTTGGAGATCTTGGAGTTCAAGGAATTGGAATTGCAATTGGGAAGCTGGATTTATATGTTGCTGCTGCTGGAATAAATCCTCAAAGGGTATATTGGTGCTCTGCATGTTACTTTTTTCCTGATAGGCAGCATTAAAATGACGTTCCCATTTTATATTGTTGGTTCGGTATCACAAGTTTAGATCTGTTATTTTACCATTCCTATCTTTGCTATTATATATGCCTTGACATTTCTCTTTAGTTATTTTTTTTCTTTTCAATAAATTGTGAGGTCTTTTCTTTTTTAACTTTTAGGACACATGTACCTTCTCTATGTATACATTTGGCATTCAGTTGGTTCAGATATGGAATGTATTACCTAGACAACCATATCTCACCATTCTTTCTGTTTCCAGCCCACAAGCTCCATTTTATGGAAAGACAGAGGCACCTTGCATAAGATGTCCACTAGCGTCCATTTCCTCCGTTGATGTTTCATCATCCTCTTGAATACTAGACATTGTAGCCACTTACAAGTCACATATCTCTCTCTCCACATGCACACACAGACACAGTCCCACATATCACTATGCATTATAGATATCTAATAAATAGCAAAGTATCACAATTTGCTTAGGGAAGTTTTATTTAAAGTTAACAAAATAAGTTTAAGATACCAATCTTATAGCTGACACCTTTTTTTACGCACCTGCCTTACTGTTTGCCTTTGAATGCGTCCATAACATTCTATTCCAGTATAATTCTATTTCTTGATAGAATATTGCTGTGGTTTTTCTCTGTACTAGGTACTTCCTGTTATGATTGATGTTGGAACCAACAATGAGAAGCTACTCAAAGACCCCTTATGTAAGTATTTTTTTTTAGTCCAATGAAACTTAAAAATTGTTTAGCACACCTTATGAAAAATGATATTTTCTCTGTGTAAGAACTATTCTCTTGTCATAAATAGTTTATGTAGTATTTCACAAAAAGAGATGCATGATACTCAGGTTTGTTAAAACAATAATTTTCAGGTATGCACTTGAAAAATACTTAAGTGTAAAACCAAGTAAATCTATTCCCTATAAATTTAAATTCCTAAGAGATTGATGTTGTTATGTGGTTAACAAGATACCAACCAACCCATCCCAATATCAAGATTCTTTATTCCCTTTGGCCAGGGGAAACATGAGTTGAACATTCAAGATTTTTGAAAATCTGTGATTCATAGACAGGAGTTTAGAGAATCTAGTGCCAAAGTTTCTTTGTCAGATTCTTGTCTTCAGTCATTACACCAGAATTACACATTTGTTGATTATTAGCTATTGCCATGCTTTATACATTGATTTGTTCCTGCTAAATTACCATATTATTTTTGTTAATAGATTTGGGATTGCAAGAACACCGCTTAGATGGAGACGAGTATGTAGCAGTCATTGATGAATTCATGGAGGCAGTATTTACTCGTTGGCCGAATGTTATTGTGCAGGTAATCGATTAATGTATTTATGGAATCTTTTTCTCTTGCCATCTCTTCCGCACTTTTCACTTTTCTTCAGATGCTAAAACACTAGGTTTATTCAGTTTGAAGATTTCCAAAGCAAGTGGGCATTCAAGCTATTGCAGCGTTATAGAAATACATACAGAATGTTCAATGATGATGTCCAGGTAATTTAGTTTCTCTATACCTATCATCTAATTATTCTAAACGATACTGTGGACTTATCATTGATAAGATTTTACAGAATTGATACCTTTGGTGAAATCATGCATGTTAACAACATAGGTAAGCTTTACATAGCATGTCCTTGAGAAAATATCAATTGCTTAGTTGGTATTCTGTCTGTGGCAGCCTCCTATTACTGCAAGTGTAGATATTGTTTCCTAGTATTTATCTGTCAATTCTGTACAGCCAAATTTTAATGCTGCTTCTGATTGATCTTTGACCATACATGGAGAGATGCAAATTATCCTTAGCTATCCCTGAACAAATTTTTAATTAATTTTTGAAAATGTTAAATATAAATTGATGGAGCTGAATAGTTTAGGATATGATAGAGGTATGCATGCAAAACAAAAATAAACAAGAGTGTTTTTTGGGGGAAATGAAAAGTAAAATGAAAAAGGGGGCATTCTGTTCTTCGATCTAGCATTCCTTCTCTAGCTGGATGGTATGAATTTAAAACTAGGAGTATTATCTAAAAAATCTCAAAGGTTTTACCTCCCTTAATTAGTTGTGGGTTTCACCTCCCACCGGAAAGAGTTATCAGGGCAGAAGAAAAGAAAAACTTCACAGGCATAACTTTACAGAAGAAATGGAGTTGATATGGGCTCCCCTTTAAAAGTGAGGACAGAATTGAGCCTAGGGAAAGATAGGTGCAATTTACTGGAAGTATTATTTTTTTGTTTGTTCATAGGCCGTTGTATTCACTTGTTCAAAGATGAAAATGAGATCACATTTATTTGTTTCTGCATGTACATTTATATGCTACCCCGTTTTCACTGCCACGCTTTCACATCTTTATTTTATTTTATTCAAACCGTTTATTTTGTAAACCAGTCTTAGTTTTTGGTTTTCTTTTATTAGTAAACATCAAATGGAGAAGGTGGCATTGTAAGTGTTACTTTTCACTAGCTTCCGTGCATTTTATACTGTGGAAATTGAAAATGAGTTTCAACTTTATATGAAGTGAAAACTTGCTTAAAATATTGCATGTTATCCTCTTTGAATCACTTTCTCTAAACTGCAATGTACAATGTCATATATAGATAGAAAGCACTAAAGCACACATGATAATTTAAACTTAAAATAACAAAATTAAAATAATGAATGTGTTTTCTACTGCGACAAATTAAGTATGGTGATATGTTGAGTGAATCAAAAGACATAGAAAGGAACCAAAGAAAACAAAGGAGCGACCTTGTTTAAATTTAAATTTAATTTTCATAACTCAATGAATCTGCATCAATAATTTTTGTTTAACAGAGACATTATCACATTTTTTCCAATTTAAAAAGTTCAATTACATATGCATGCAGATTTTATATATATGCACTTTTAAATACATTTTGCATGTTACTTATATACTTTGAATACATTTTGCATGTAACTTCTCATCATTTCGATATTACAAATTTTAATTTTTTTTGCCCGAATTGTATGATCTAATGTCAGTCACTTCATTGGATAGGGTACAGCAGGGGTTGCAATTGCTGGCCTTTTAGGAGCTGTAAGGGCACAGGGGAGGCCAATGATTGATTTTCCAAAACAAAAGATTGTTGTTGCTGGTGCTGGAAGGTTAGTTAGTGGTCCTTCCTTGTGGATGCTAATTGTGAATTTGTGATGCTCGAAAAAAACATGCATGTGAAGGAATAGAATAAGAAAGAGAAGTAGAACAAAAACGTATACATTTCCTGTGCACATTTAAGAAGCAATGTTTATTATCTATCAACACAATTTGTTGTCTGACCAGTCAATTTTAGATTGTTTTACATAATAATCTGATCTTATAATGCACATATATTTTTGTAATCCTTCTTTTTTTTTTCTTTGATGATACAAAATATGTTTCTCAAGAACTAAAGTCTAATGTGGGCAAGACAAGAATTAATTTTCATAATTTAGTACAGCACTAAACTAATATGTCTAACCTGAAACTAGACTGGAAAGATCTAAATATTCTGCCATCTTTGCGATTTGATGAACTTGTTATGTGTTGTATGACGACTCCATTTGAATATGTTTGCTAAGCTGTCGTGCTAATAAATGAAATTGGATTTATGTTGTGAATATTAGATTTACTTGAATTAGCGCTCATATGGGTTAAAGATACTGCCTATTTAAAGCATATTTATGTTACTTTGTTCCATTGCAATATTGTAGTCTTCTTTGTTTAATCTTCATACAAATACAGTGCAGGAATAGGGGTTCTCAATGCTGCAAGGAAAACAATGGCCAGGATGTTGGGAAATAATGAAATTGCTTTTGAAAGTGCAAGGAGTCAGTTCTGGGTAGTTGATGCTGAGGTGAGAGTTATTTTCTTTCTATTGTAGATCTATCACGTTCACATTCTATACTTGTAACTCCACTTTCTCTCTTTGCTATTCTCACTAAAAGCAAATAGACACTTGCTCTTTTCCATTGGTTGATTCATTTTGAATTCTTGACACAGCCTGCTTCCCAATTGTATACTCAAGACATTTATATGTAGTTAATATGATCAAGCACCAACTTCATAGGTTTAAGCTCCAGGTTTATCATATATTTGAACCATTAGATTCCCACAATTAAAAACCTCTTAGCAAGGGGCTTTTATATATAGAGAGAAGAGGTTAGAATAGAAGGTATATTGGGTTTGCTCTTCAGAAGAATGCTAAGAATGGAAACAAAATAGAACTTCCATTAACACATAGGGTTTTTCCATCCAGCTGAATGATTCCTTTGAAAACTCAAGATGCAGAACACATAATAAGCTAAAATGTCCTGCAGTAGCATAGTGGAAACCAATGATCCTTTGAGATTGCAGAATTTTTTACGAGCCACATGCACCAAATGATAAACAGGGCACAGATCAAAAGAACCACCTCTTTTGTTCCCACCTAGTACCACAGTAATGAATCAAGTTAAAGTTTTAAATTTTGTGGGCAAACCCATTATCCAGAAAATATGGTAGATCTCCTTCTAACAGAACTATCCAAAACTAACATCCATGTATCTCAATAACTAAAAAGACATGGCAGCTTGTCAAGAGACAGGCAGTAGTTTACTCACCACAATTTGTATTTCATTGAAGAACTTTCTTTGGTTTCAACCTGTTACCTGTTATAAAACATAAACTTTTCAGTAAGTTGGTGGAGGTTTTGGGGATCTTGTATATATGTTCAGTGTCTCCACTGGTCTAAATGTTGAAGTAAAATTTTGTCTTCATGTTGCGTACTTGCATCAATGCATATTCTCTGGTCCTTTTTCCTGTTAGTTAAACATTGTAATTGAATTAACTTTTGAATATTCTCAGGGTCTAATCACAGAAGAACGTGAAAGTATTGATCCAGAAGCTCAACCATTTGCAAGGAAGGTCAAAGAAGTTAACCGTCAAGGATTGAAGGAAGGTGCAAGTCTTGTAGAAGTGGTTCGTGAAACTTATTCACTTCATGTTAACATTGTTTTTTAAGAATGGAAGTTTATCTCTTTTTCTATCACATAGCAAAGCTATCTCAATGAAATTTTATGGATCGATGCATTGATGAATAGTTTTCTGTTCTAATCGTGGGAATATATGCTAACTAGGTGCGGCAAGTGAAGCCTGATGTCCTTCTTGGATTATCTGCAGTTGGGGGATTGTTCTCAAAAGAGGTACAGAATGGATGCTGAAAATCAAATGATATTTCAATCAGGTTTTGTCGTAAATGTTACATAAAAGGGATTATATGAATTCTGGCTCATGTGGATAGCTTGGTGCTTGTATTCAAATATGCACAAGTGTCAATGATAAATGACTCTGCAATAATAATGTCATGAATATGCTATTGTTAGGTGTTGGAGGCACTCAAAGGTTCAACTTCTACTAGACCAGCAATATTTGCGATGTCAAACCCTACAAAAAACGGTATGTTATTTTGTGGTTCTTTCTGCTTTTGGTTTGCTCATGAACACTGACATTTTTTTTTATTCTGCTTATTCTCTCTTTTTTCTCCCTTGCTGACAGCTGAATGCACTCCTGAAGAAGCATTTTCCATTGTGGGTGACAATATTATATTTGCAAGTGGAAGTCCCTTCAAAAATGTGGATCTTGGTACATATTATAGTTCATATTGTTAAATTTGACTTATGGCTATTCTGATTCAATCTGCTGCTTGTTAAGTATAAAAGTTTGTTTCAACTTTAGATGTCCTTGGAGTTTACTTCAGAATGCCAACATTATTGGAAGATCTTTATTAACTGTTTATCTCACAGGAAATGGTCATGTTGGCCACTGTAACCAGGGAAACAACATGTATCTCTTTCCAGGGTCAGTTTCTTCAACTAACTTCACGCAGGGCATCTAATGTAGGCGTAAATAATCAATTCTTTTCCTATAATTATTCATCTTCCATCCACGGTTTCATGCAGTATCGGGCTTGGGACTCTTCTCTCTGGCTCCAGGATCATCTCTGATGGCATGCTACAGGCTGCAGCTGAGTGGTATTTATTACTTTTATTTCTACTTAGCTTTAGGAAATTCCATTAAATGCTGATGGAATGGAACCTTTTGTTAAAAAAAACAAAAGAAAAGAAAATCCGTGAAAATTTTAACTGTTAATATTTGTTGTTTACAAAACTTAGCAAGAACATGATATAACCAGGAATCTGAATCACTACTGATTTAGGCAGTGGTTTCTATGGAGACACTAGTTTTTTAGGCACTAATTGGAAAAATGAGCATGATTTGCTCACAGTATTCTTATGCTTGTTTGAAGCAATGATTTGATGTCACTGATTTTGGTTTTCTTTGACCTCATTGAAAATTAAAGCCTAGCTGCATATATGACTGAAGAGGAGGTTCTACAAGGGATCATATTCCCTTCAATATCTAGGTACTTATTCAGTCCCTGATGCAACAATTCACTTGATCTCTATCGGAAGGCTTTTATCTCTACAGACACTATATATGACCTAAAAATATTTGCAGAATAAGAGATATAACAAAGCAGGTAGCCGCAGCTGTGATAAAGGAAGCCATAGAAGAGGATCTTGCAGAGGGTTACCGTGAGATGGATGCTCGAGAGCTTCGGAAGCTTAATAAGGTGTGTTATTTCACTAAAAATGTTGTTTTAAAAATGAAATTAGTATAATAACTCGAGTTGAAAATGGTATGTTTAGGAGGGTATCTTTCATCCATTCCGATTACGAATTAGATTTTAGTTAGTCAGTCTTACGAATTGACTGTTATTTTCTTTTGGCTGATGCGGGGTCAATTAGGTGTTGCAGCATAACTTCTTCACTTCGCTCAGCACTGAAGTAACTGAACCTAAATACAGTTGGAATTTGAATCATTTTCATCTGTGATTAGGTCTATGTAGCTTTTTATAGCTTATATATATATATATATATATAGAGAGAGAGAGAGAGAGAGATTGGATACGAAGATTTTTCCAATACCAACTTGAAAATAGTAATTTTGAATTTAAACAGCCATCCTTCAAAAAATTGTCCTTATAAAAGAGAGGGAAAAAAAGTGTTTCAACGTTGTGGCAAATGTTTTCGATGATTTTGACATAATGTAATCTTATGATTGCTCTCTCTCTCTCTCTACTGAGGATTCTAAAAAAATCTTAATTTGTGAATTATATGTGATGATGCAGGAGGAAATTCTAGAGTATGTGAGGAACAACATGTGGAATCCTGAGTACCCAACGTTGGTCTTCAAGAAAGCCTGAGCATGAAGTATGTCTTAGCAGAACTCAGGTTCCCGTAAAAATTTAGTCATGATTTTACTTTGCGAGATATTAATAGCATCCCATTCGATTAAAATTTATCCCTATTTGGCAGAATCAATGTATTTCAAACTTCTATGTTCGTTTGTCATGGGAATATGTGCTTGTAGATCTTAAATGTATATTATATTTTTTTGTTTAAAAAAAAAATCTAAATTGAACATCTTGAATAATGAGTACATGTTAAATGAGATTTTATGTATGATATAAAATTTTTTCTTTTGTTTTTTTATTAGAAAAAAAAAAAATTTGTATCGTTTGTTTATTGCTACTAGTAATGGGCTAACTGCACAAATGATATCAAATCTTATCACTTTATTACAATTTGGTACCAAATCTTTTAATTGTTGTAAATTGGTGTCAAATCTTTCCTAAATATTACAATTTGGTACTAATTTTCAATTTTTAACACCAAAAAGATGACATATCATGCCACGTGATTTTATTATCCACGTCAGATTATTTCTCATAAAAATATACTTAAAACAATGATATTTCCAAAGATTTAAAAAAAAATAAACGGCATGGTTGGAATTTTATTTTTCTTTAATTTTTTGAAATGTTGCCGTTTTGAGTATTTATATGAGAGAATAAATCTGACGTAGATAATAGAGTGACGTGATATGTCATATTTTTTGTGTTGGAAATTGAAGACTGATGTTAAATTGTAACTTTTATGAAAAGTTTGATATCAATTTGTAACAATTAAAAAATTTAGTACTAAATTATAATATAATGACAAAATTTAATGCTATTTGTGCAATTAGCTCATTACTCGTAATATCTTTGAATAAGGGTAGGTGGGGAACACAAGAATTGTAAGCTGAACGGTGATTCCGATAGAAAATATTTAATCCAACTATAGGTTTATTTTATTTTATTTAGTTGTCAGCCTGAAGTTAATTTTGTATTAATTTTATGAAAAAAATTACTATTTATTTCTGAAATTTGTTATATTATATTAGTATTTTTCTAAAATTTTGAAATTATATTATTTGTTTTCTTGATTTTATTATATTATACTAATATTTTTTTTGTTAGAAAAATATTAGATTGTATTAAAATGACAAAACTAAATTATTATTTATTCTGAAATTTGATATTGTACAAATTTAATATATTGTATTAATATTTTTATAAAATTAGACATATTGTATCATTTGAACAAAAAAAATATTTTTCTGAATAATTGTAAATATTTAAAATTTAACAGAAGAATTATATAATTTTATAGATATAGAATAGAAGAAGCAAATTATCTAATTTTAGGGTTTAAAATTTAAATTTTAGAGAGATATTAACGTAATATGTTAAATTTAATACTAATTTGAATAAGATATTGAGCTGCTTCCAACAGACGAAAAGAGTTGATATTTTTTCAAGTTTAGGCCACAAACTGTTGAAAAAATCGTGATTATGATATATTTTGATATGATAATTCGGGTGAGTTTCACAATTCAGTTTTGGAAAAAATGTCTGAATATATGTTTATTGATATGAGAATTATGAATTAATGTATTCATATGCTCAAAATGGAGAATATGTGCATAAAAATTGAAATTCAAAATAAGCTCATTGCTAAAAAGATATAAAGAGAAAAGTGAAAGTGAGAGTTGTTTACTCCACATCACTAAAATATGAAGTTGGACTTGTGTTTATATATTAAAATGCATTTTTACATGGGTAGGAAAGTAGCATGGAAGATTCTGACATGTCCGTGTGGATCCACACGAGGAAAGTAAAAGTGAGAATTGTTTGTTCCACATCATTAAAATGTAAAGTTGAACTTGTATTTATATATTAAGATGCATTCTTACATAAGTACGAAAGTAGCATGGAAGGCTCTCTCTCTCGTGCGTTCGAGCGCAGAGGGGTGTAAATCCATGTTCCAGGATAGGCCAATACGTGGATGCGCGACCTACGTACACGAATGTCGGCCCAAAATCTCATAGTTCAAACCAAGTTCAATTTTTACATTTTTTTATTTCTAGAAATTGAAGCAGTGTAGATCCATACAGTCAGCCTTCTGACACGCCCGTGTGGATCCACACGCCTTTGTTATTGTGCTGTAGTGTATGCATAGCTAATCCACACTCCTGTGCTGATCTATACGCATATGTGGATTGTGTTCCAGATTAGTCTTTTGAGTTTCTTATCTTTGAAATTTCATTTTCTGATATTTTAAAGATTAATTTCACCACTATTTGAGAGTTACAAAGATATTATTGGCAGTTTTTAAAAGAAATTAATCATAATTAATCTCATATCTCCTCCATCTAGTATAAATATGAGTTTTGGCTTGTGTCTGAAAGAGTTTTTAGTTTTTGAGAGTTGAATTTAGTTCTTGTAGGCAAAATCTCTGTATTCTATTTTCTTTTTCTTCTTCTCAAATGATAGAAAGTGTGACAATATTCAGTTTGCTGTAAGTAGGTGTTGTATGTTCAACAACTACTTGAAATTTGTTGTATCCTGAGAGACAAACGCCAATTATTCTAAACACCGGTGGTAATAGGTGAATTTACCTTAAAAATATTGTGTGGATTACATGACTCAGATTTTTTTTTCATTTCTCTTATCTTTTTATTTGAATATTGAATTAACAATTTCTTCTATTGTTACTTTCCTGACACAAACAACAATGGATATAGATAATAATGTCTGTCCACAGCTACTAACAATTCTATTTTTTCAGAAAAGATGAAATATAAGAAAAATGTTAGAAATGACGAAAATTTTCAAGTACGAATTTGGTGTGTATATATATATATATATGTGGTAATATTATCCTATAAATAATTTTTAAGCTAAATTACTAATTTACAAGAATGTTTTCGAATGATCATTCCTACAAATACTGCAACAATAATATCATTTGTTTCTTCCGAAAAAATTGTAGCCTCTGGAAAATTTTTTTGCAGCTTTGTCCCACAAAGTAATATCCAATTTTTCTAATCTATAAGTTTATTAAATTATGTAATTGAATTATGGAAATATAATATGGTATATTATATGCATATTGATTTAGTTTAATACATATACCGTTCATTCTTTATTAGAATGTCTTTTATTTCTAATTCTGCTAAGGATATTTAGCTCTTCCACCTCTCTAGCCAAGACTATTTGTCCAAGTACGTCTATAAATTATATTAATAATTTTAAAATTAGTTTTGTTTGTATAATAAAAGTCAATGAGTATACAAAAAAAAAAAAAATACGTACCAAATAGTTGTGATTTGTCTCTTGCCTTATTTTTAACATCTTCGAATCGAAGGAAATCAAATCTATCAAATGAGATAAATAAATCATCTTCATCTAATATTTTGATAAAAGATATTTCTTGGCAGTTTTATATGAAATAAGCGAATACTGATTCTGTAATTTAATTATGCAGGAATAATAATTAAACCAGATATGTAAAAAAAATTTTCTTCCATCAACAATGGTCTGAAATAATCTACACATTGTTTTGGGACTGTACCCTGCATAGTATCACCCTGTTATGTTGAAAAATAAAGTAAAAATATAAGCAAATTAAGAAAAAATAAGTAGTTTAATAATAGTTATAATATGTTTAATAATATATAGAAATAGTAATATATATTAATGTATCAGTATTACATTTTCATCAAGCATGAGGAATTTAAGACTGAATAATTTGTTGAGACTGTAAATATTTGTAAAATCCCACACACATGCAATTCAAACTTTAATATGAACATTTCTATTATAACCGTCAAGCTCAAACAGCGGTGTATAACTCATTGTTTAGTAATAATTTATTATATTAAAATGTTTAGTAATTAATGTGCTATTAATAAAAAAAATAATAATAAATAGTAAATAATGAATTATACATGTATTGTGTAGATTTTAGTATGAAAATTGTTGCTATGATTATTGAATTTAATTAGATAGTGGTGTGTTTATTGACAATTTATCATTAAAACAGTCAATAAATAAATTATTAGGGGAAAAAACTGGACTGTATTATATTTAATTTTCTAAATATAAGAAATATAAATATTTTAATATATATTGAATACATATAACAATTTGTAATTGATTATTTAATAATAATATAGTAATTTACAATAACTGTATTATAATAATAATAATATCGAATTGTTATATTATATGTATTAATAAATATATTAACAATATAATGCGTATTTAGGTAAAATGCTATACATGATTTGAAAGGTCTTCAAATATTTCACGAAAAACAATGTTTTTAAGTATAATTTGAAATATTGTAATTTTCAGGAAATAATTTATTGTTCGTAATTATATATAATAATTCATGTGATATAACTCACAAAAGAGCAACATATAATTGCCTGTGAAAAATATGTGATTATGTAAGTAAAGGTCAACTTGTTTTAACGTCTGATCCAAACTTTTATTAATAGTTATACAGTAACAAATTTTTATTGTAATTGTTTTCTTATTAAAATAATTGGTCATTTTTCTTCTTTTATTGAAAGTATAATGCGAGAAAATAAATATTCTTTTGCCATAATGTAACCCAATTAATATTTGAGCATCAAT
>CATIWF010109142.1:0-61477 GCA_949630135.1 Balakata baccata
TAGGATCCGTGACATAATGTATGGACACCGATTTTCCAACCGACAATGACTTTGGAGAACGGTGTCGTATTAATAGCTACGGACTGTAGAATTCAACGGCACCTATGTTCTTATGATTTCGTTTCAACTTTCAAGCACTAGTTCACTCATAATTTATTTTCTATTTTTATTTTATTTTTAATTAAATATTAAACTCCAAAATAATTAAAGAAAATATATATATATATATATATATTCCAAATATCTCTTCCCTTGTTTGGCAGGTTTGGAAGCTTCGCAACAATAATAAAAGCCGTTCCATGAGGGGGAGAAAAAATAAAAAGGAAAATATTTTTTTAATTTTTTTATGAAATTTTTTATTTTCTTTCTTTTTTAAGGTAATATTTTTTGTTTAATTATTTATATTTTTTTCTGTTAAAATAAAAAATAAATATTATATTTTTTTAAATAAAATAAAGTAAAAATACATTTTTATTTTATTTTTTTCTAAAATTGAAAGATAAAAATTATTTTCTCCTTTATTTATATATATATATATCGATAAAAAATATTTGTCTAAGTCACTTCATTTTTTTTTTTTGTCCAAGTTTCTTTTCTTTTTGTCTAATTCACTTCTTTTTTTTCTTTATGAGTTTTGGGAATATCCTCATTTATAGGTCCGAAATTCATATCTATAAATTGAAAGGTCCAAATGATCAACTTTGCAATCAGCTGTGAGAACCAATAGGTCTTCAAATAGTTCATTTGAAAAAAAATATATATATATATATATAATGGCAATTACTCCTCATTTTTTCCCATTTATTTCTATCTCGCAAACATGGACTTAATTGCAAGAAATATATTATTATTATTATTATTATTATTATTATTATTATTATTTGTGGATACACAAAAGAAAACATTATTTTTATGACTAGAAACATATATATAAAAAAACATAGAAGTATCTCTCTCCTCTCCCTTCTTTCTCTGCTGTAAATTTGCGTTTGCAGAGGGAGAATTCAAAAAGGATTTTACTTCGAGGGGAATCTATGGATTTGGTGAAGTTCTGCTTCGTAGTTTCTGTTGCAGTTGTGATTTCACTGATCACTTACCCATCTTCTGTGATAGCTGGGGACATCGTGCATGATGATGATTTAGCACCCAAAAAGCCTGGCTGCGAGAACGACTTCGTTTTGGTAGTGCTTGAATGCTTGCTCTTCTCTTTTGACCCAGTTCTTAGTTTTCTGATTCTCAACTGGGTATTGCCTGTTTTTTCTGTTGGTTGGTTGAATTTAGTATTTGTTTCGTTTTTTCTATGTTTTAGTGTAGGAGTAGGTGAAAATGATAAATGGTGTTTGTTAAATGGTATCTTCTTCTTCTAACATTTTTGTGGGAGTTGGAACTTGTAATGTTATTCCTCAAAAATTTTGAAAAAAAAAAAATTGATATATACGTTCTCTCAAATTTATAAAAAATATATAGGAGCATATGAAGGGATCAGCTCCTTCGGTTTATTTTAGCGTTGGGAAGTTCAAAAGCAAAATTAAGAAGCTATGATATAAATTGTTTATTTTCTGTGGCGTATTTGAGCATGCTCCTGCTCTCCTTCTCTTGTCTTGATTCTCTTTGGGAACTTTTAGGTTAATACAAATGTGCATTCTTTGTGAGCTTGAAAGTTAGGCAAGGTATATGACGACTTCGTATCATGCTTTTAGGCAAGGTATATAATGTTCCATTTTCAAAATAACGCTTCACACTCTGGAATGCTGCATTGATTGGATATTGATGGAAATCGTACTTCATTCAGCTCTATCTCGGGTTATATCAATATATTTTTACATCAGGTTTCTTTCTTTAGGTAAAAGTCCAAACTTGGGTCAATGGAGTGGAGGATGCCGAATTTGTTGGTGTGGGTGCTAGATTTGGCCCAACTATTGTGTCAAAGGAGAAGAATGCAAATCAAACTCACCTCACTCTTTCAGATCCTCGGGATTGTTGTTCTGCTCCGAAGAAAAAGGTTTTCTTGTTTTCCTTGTCAGATAACTTATGTGCTTTAAATACTTGTAATGGTTTTGCTCTGTGACGTAATGCCACAGATGTTTGCTAAAGAAAGTATGGTGTACTTATTAGCTTGATAGGGATGTCATCATGGTTGATCGAGGCAATTGCAAATTCACAACCAAAGCAAATTATGCAGAGGCTGCTGGTGCTTCTGCTGTCCTTATAATAAATAACCAAAAAGGTAATTAGTCCATGTGCACGCATGCACACACACACATATATGTATATTTGCTGTTGCTATTTCATGCATATGTTAAGTAGTGGAAGTTTCGGTTCGGGCAACTTCAGCCAACAAGTATAGTTGTTCTATTCTATTATCTGGGAAACTTGACCTTCTTATTATCAACCTCATCAATTCACCTGAAATATCAACTAGATTCAATTAGTTAGAATTCGCAGAACACTTTTTCCTCTGTGTAATTAGGGCCATATTTTTCATGAATAAGATCTTTTTATAACAACTTAGCTTGCAGTATTTTCAGTCTCTCCTGTGAATCCAAAGGCATGTATTGCACATGACTTTTTGTCATCCTAAGATTTAACATCCAAACACTCAATCCTAATAGCTATGTATTCTACAGCCAATTTTGTCTTTACAACTCCTTCTGCTGAAAATGTCTTTCTCCTGCAGAACTTTACAAGATGGTGTGTGAACCAGATGAAACTGATCTTGACATTCACATTCCGGCAGTTATACTTCCACAAGATGCTGGTGCCAGCTTGGAAAAAGTGCTATTAAGTAATGCATCAGGTAAGCTTTTCCATATTCTGCACAAAGGTGATTTAATCAGTTGCATGCATCTGCCTCTCATCTGGCTTATAAATCTTTTATGCTATTTTATCCATTTGGCCTTCATATTCTGATGATAAACATTTCTGAGTTTTGCTCAACACAATTGTGTCCATGCTTCCTTTTAACCTAAAAGCTGTCTAATATTTCATTATTTGCCAGTTTCTGTACAGCTTTACTCTCCCAGGCGACCACTAGTTGATATAGCTGAAGTATTTTTGTGGTTGATGGCTGTTGTTACCATTTTGTGTGCATCTTACTGGTCTGCATGGAGCACCAGGGAAGCAGCTATTGAACATGACAAGTTATTGAAGGTGATTATGTTCTTATGTTTGCAAATAGGACCAACTTACTACTTTCTATCGCATGCTGGTGTTCTCTTAACAGCTTTATGTTTGCTGATGTAGGATGCTATGGATGAAATTCCAAATGACAAGATTGTTGGTGTTAGTAGTGTGGTAGACATCAATGTAGCATCAGCTGTCCTGTTTGCTGTTGTTGCTTCATGCTTATTGATTTTGCTTTACAAACTTATGTCATACTGGTTTGTCGAGCTTTTGGTGGTTCTGTTCTGCATAGGTGGTGTGGAGGTAAGAGTTTTTCCTTCCCACTCTGCACTCACTATACATGCATAGAATAAGGCACAAATGCTTAATCAATTACACATATCCTCTTCTCATTATATTTAGTTATCATGCATATCATGTAAAACTATGTTTTTGTACAAATATATTGGACTTTTGGCAGTTTGTCCCTTATCCTTTTTAATATTCCTCTATGAAAATTAATTTTGATGCTTTTCATGGGTTGTAGGGTTTGCAAACCTGCCTGGTTGCCTTATTATCAAGGTATAATTGCTAATATTTTATTCTGATATGACTTTGAAATTTGAGCACGCTAATGAAAGTTTTACATTTATTACCCTACAGACTTCATGTCTGCTTATGATCTGTTTGCACTTGTTCTCATAGATTTGTTTAGTCATGCTTGGTTGGAAGTTCTGTTTGTTGCTAAATGTTATGAATGAAAATGAATTTACCTTCCCTACAAACCGCATGTCTGCTTATGGTCTGTTTGCAATCATTCTTGTAGATTTGTTTTGGTGTGCTTGGTTGGAAGTTCTGTTTGTTGCTGATAGTTATAGATGAAAGTCAATATTGAGTTGAACTGCATGGCTCTATTGCAAGGGGATCTGATAATTTTTGCTGGCATTTTCAAGGAATTTTTTTTGTGGTGTTCCTTTCCTGTGGATGTAAGATCCTTATGTTTGTTAAATATGTCAATCTTCATAGATAATAGGTATGAGTTTTAAGCTATTGTGAAAGTGGCTTTGAAAATTTTGAGCAGTTTTCTATGTGAATTTTGACTAAATTTTCTAGTATTTTATTCTTTAGCTACTTTACTATTGTTCTTTGGAGCTGTTTTTCACATGGCTTAGCTTATTACAAGTTTGTCTTTTCTGTGCTTGATCACATTAAGCTCTTGTAATAGTGACAGAGTAGTTACTTTGTTTAAAAGCATGTGTACACATGCAAAGAGAAAAAAACATTTGCATTTAGGGTAATGTCAATGATTGGTTGCTATAAATCATAATTGAAAGAGCACTAGAGCAGTATAGAGGAGAATATACAAAACAAGGAGGTGTTTGGTTTAGAGGTGCAACCGTGCAAGCAAGGACTTCTTATGATTATCACCCTATGTTGGAATTTGATGGGCCTGGTCCAAAGTCATTGATGGGAGAGTGCAGCATACTTGAGCTTTGAGTGTTGATGGGCTTGCCTTGTATAAGGCATTTTGGTTTTGTAGCCTCAAGCTCTTATATTTTCTATCTTCTGATGTGGGATGTGCCCACTTTCTTTCCTTTACTTTTTCATTTTTAACACCCTAGGCACAGCTTGTTTCCATATTACAGTCATCATAGATAGCCAGAGGTGCTGTATGAATGTTAATATGAGATGAGTTCTGAAGAAACTTGTGCAATGCAGAGTGATGATCATTGGAACATGTGGTCTTAGCAACATGATATCCTACTTGTCTCCTCCATGGCTGCATTCATGATTTCCATTGCACTGCATATGAAGCATTTATCAGTAAATATTCCAATGTTATACATTGTCCTTTTAAAGCTGACATATACTATGACACATTCCAAAGGGAAGGGTCCTTTATTTGGGATCAAGGGAGCATTAAAAAATTGAAGCAAGATCCAAATATATCTAAACGCGATACTAATAAGAATTATAAACTAACCTTTATGTCCGTGCTTGTGTTGTTATGCTTGCCTGTTAATTTCGTGAATAAGGATGCAGATTCTCTGGCCATCTAGTCAAGGAAATTAATATTCTTTTTGTTGGGAACTAAAGTTTTAAATTTTAATGCTTTTGCAGATGGTTCAAGCGTGCTAGAGAATCATATGTTAAAATTCCTTTCTTTGGAGCTCTCTCATACCTAACATTGGCTGTTTCTCCTTTCTGCATAGCATTTGCTGTTGTGTGGGCTGTCTATCGCAATAACTCCTTTGCCTGGATAGGCCAAGATATACTAGTAAGAGTGTGTTTCCTTATTATTTCAATTGATTGTACGTTGCTTTCCACTATGTAACTAAGATTTGAGTTATTATAATATTATAAGTCCTTACCTTCATTAAGTAAATATTTTGTGTTATTATAGTAAGGATTGATTATCATAGTAAGATTTGATTGTACATTCCTTTCCACTATGTAACTAAGATTTGATTTCTTATAGTTTAGAAGTCCTTACCTTCGTTTAAATAGATATATTACCACATCTATATAAATTAATATTTCTTTAGCTTTAAGTGCAGGAAATGAGCTGTGAATGAGCAGGGCGAAAATCCTTTCCTTACTGTATAAATTTCAGTGCCATTCTCTGTTTATTCCAATTATGGTCTGTCATGATATTATTTCAATTTGAGGAAGAGAAATCAATCTTTATTCAATTAAAATTCATCATATTATATTTAATTAGAGGCTAGGTGATCAAGGCTGCCTCTAACTGCTCTTAATGAAAGGATGCAACTTTTACCTTTTTTCTATTTGTAGAAATATATGTGGCAATTTGATAAGCCATGCTTCTATCATTTGCGATTCTTTTACTTTTTGTGTTAAATGTGTTCTATCCCCTTACAATATTTTGTTATTATCTGTTTCAGATTGAAGTGATCATGCAGAACTGATATTTGGCAAATTGACTAATAATCTTATTTCCTTTTTGCTTGTTCTTAAATCAGGGAATTGCACTGATAATCACTGTTCTGCAAATTGTTCACGTACCTAACCTGAAGGTATTGATATTTGAGAATCGCAGATCAAAATGTGTTGCAAATATAAGCTAAAACTTAATAATGGCTAGTGGAAAGGTCTTAATTGCATCATGCTGGCAACTTTAAGTACTTAATTATGTTAAAATCTGAAGTTCATGTGAATAGATCGCAAAAGCTATAAAGCTCGAGGCCAATTTATACCTCCCCTTCTTTTTTTCTTTTCTCGAAAAGATGTGCAATGGGTTTCCTTCTAGCATAATGGTCTTTGTTAAAGTAAATTTTCTTATATGATTCTGAGCTGTTTGTAGATCAGGTGGGTACTGTACTTCTGAGTTGTGCATTCTTGTACGACATCTTTTGGGTTTTCATTTCCAAGAAGTTGTTCAATGAAAGTGTCATGATTGTTGTAAGTAACCCTGCTCATTTCACCATCTATATCATCAGTTTTTTTTGGTTTTGACTTGATTTTGGGCCATTCATTCGCTGAAAAATAGATATCACCGGTTGATTGTATTCTACGTTTTTCTCTCTTAGGTGGCTCGTGGTGATAGAAGTGGAGAAGATGGCATCCCAATGCTGTTAAAGATCCCACGCATGTTTGACCCCTGGGGTGGTTACAGTATCATAGGATTTGGTGACATCCTTTTGCCTGGATTGCTGATAGGATTTTCCATGAGGTTAATTTGTGCTTGAACCTAATATTGTTTTCTTATTTGCAGGGTTTCTGTTTCTTGATAAGTGTTATATTCATTAGTTTATTTCAAATAGTTATCAATTTGAAACTAATTAAGACTTGCTGGCTTGGCTCACATTTAGGGCAGAAGAATATGCCAACACTGCAATGATTTATTCTAGTACATGTTTATGCTATTTAATAGAAAATTGGTGAACTCTGCAGATATGATTGGTTGACAAATAAAAGCCTTCGAGCTGGATACTTCTTGTGGGCAATGATTGCTTATGGATTAGGTACGCATTTGATTTTCAACTAGTCTCCACTTTCATCATAAAAGATGATTTATTTACGTACAAATAAACGATGAAGAGTATCAGACAGCTTTTGGCTATGGCCAAATTTTAACTAGTTTGAAAATGAGGCAATAGAAATATATATTCTTTCATTTTTCTTCATCTTCTTAGTTCTGAAATATGCGCAGGACTTCTCATAACATATGTGGCACTGAACTTGATGGATGGACATGGCCAGCCAGCACTTCTCTACATTGTCCCTTTCACACTTGGTACTTCCTTTTTTCAGAAAGCAATAGGCAGGAAACAAGTTAGAAATACCAAACGAATTTATGTTTATTTCTTGCAAACAATGATGTAGGAACCTTTTTGACACTGGGTAAGAAAAGAGGCGAGCTTGGCGTATTATGGAGACGAGGAGAACCAGAAAGACCTTGCCCGCATGTCCGGCTTCAACACTGTCATGAACTGAATGTAGAAAAATGAAGTTTTGCTGTAAATTAATTATATATTTGTAGTAATGTATTAATCATCCACTCAGAAGCTGGTTAAGTATCTGCTTTTCAAAGCTTAGCATAACATGAAAATTAATGTTGTCTGAAATGAAACCTGAATGCCCTTTAGATTAACCTTTGGGCTTACTATCAATTAATCATAAAAGTAAGCAATATTTTGTCTCAAAAACAATTTTTCTTTGTTCTCTGGTTGTCAAATATAGCAGGCAAACCAAATTTAGATAAGTAATACTTTCTTGGCCAGTCCAAATTAGCTTCTGAAATATACTTTATGAAGCGAGTCATTTTTTCAACTTCGATTTAATGTAATTAATAAACTCTTGAACTTTAAAATTAGTATAAATTAGTATATAAACTATATTTTATATAGCGGATTACTCTTTTACTATACCAAATTGGCTCAATGATTCTGAATTAATGGTGCTAATGAAACAATAGTTAAAAAATTTAATTATACTAATTTTAAAGTTCGAAAATTTAATTGCACTTAATCAAAGTTAAAATAGTGACTTTTTCCATAGAGTATAGTTTAGGGGCTAATTTATACATTTAGTCTATTTTATTTTCAATACTTGTTTTATAATTAACACTTTTTTTAACACTTGTTTTATAATTGGTTTGCATTGAGCTTGACTGCAAATCTTAGGGGCACATCTAAACAGTAACAATTTTCTATAAAAAAATTTTTTACTAAATAAAATATCATCATATATTTAATTGTCATTAAGTAATTTCAACTAGAAAAAAATAAAAAAATCATGGATAACTTACAAATTAGCAAATAAAAATATATAATATCAAGTGCTACTTTATGTTTTTTTAAGGTTTTAATTAATGATAGAATTTGAATCAAAAGTTTCATCAATTTCAGTTTCGATATGAAAACATTTGAAAAGTGCATCAATAATTTTTTATTTAACTATGATAAAACTTAAAATATTCAATAAATTAAGGATAATACTTGATTTTAAAATATAACAAAAGTAAAATGAAAAAATAGCAATAATTAAGATGAAGAACTAATTAAATATCAAGTAGAAATTGATAAAAAATCAACAAAAGAATAAAATTGTGTAAACTTTTATCTAAATTAAATAAACAAGCAATGGACAATTATTCAAATTCAATTTTTTTTTGTAAAAAAAGAATAAAAATAATAATTTAACTTGAACTTACTTCAAGTAATAAAATATATTAAAGAAAACTAAAAAAGTCATTGCTACTATATATACACATTGATAATGAAAATTCTTCGGAGTTAAAAGATATTACCTTTTATTTTTCTATTGGAAACATGGTTGATAAATTTTAGATAACTTTGGAAGTTAATTTATTAGAAACTTTATTCATACATGCTTGTGATTTAATATAAATGAAAATTAAATACATAATTCAATAAGAATTAAGTTATTATATATCACTTTAATATTAGTATTTATTTACTTTTATCTAATTAATTATTTTATTAAAGGAGAATCAAATATTAAAAATATATGAAATATATTTTTCATAATTTATATATATAGCCAACAAAAGATAACAACAGATAAAAGCAATTTTTTGATGGTAAATAGTGATAACAAGTTTTAATTAATAGAAAACAAAAACCATAGATTTAGTTGGAGATATTCACAGATTTGCCTCAAAATTTTCTGGCCCAAGTGGATTGTATCAAATCCAATCCTCATCTCATATTTGTAATTTAGCGAAAATCAATCAAAGTTCCTTTTGTCAAAATAAAATAATTACAATAAAGAAATGGAGAACTTGGTGGAATCCCACCGCACAAATTTTACCAGTATCAATCATTTCAGAGTTATCTTCACAAAGAACAAAGGAAATTTTTCAATAATGTCAAAAAATTCTTAATATATTGTAATATTACCTCCTCTTAAAAATTTTTTTAAAATTACAAAAATTATTTAAAAAATATTACAACAGCCTAAATTTAAAAAGTCATATAAAGTATACTAAAATATACACAATCGGTATATCTACAGTATATTTTAGATATACATTAGTTTTACATAAAAGAAGAAGGAAGAAAATACATAAATAAATAACAATGTTATAAATTTCCGATAAATTTCCCATGAACAAAACTATATCATTTTTCCAAATTAAAACCAAATCCAGAAATTAATCAGGGACAAATTAATATATCTAAAAGAAATAAATAAACGAATAAAAGAAAGAAAATTAGCAACAGTCATTCTAATTAAAACAATGTATCTCTCAACAGCAATGGCCAAGAGTTCCCAACATTGCTCATCTTCCATTAATTAGCTCATATTCTCTAAATCTTTGCAAGCAGAAAACCTCCGAGTGCAGCTGAAATGGCATCAATTGTAACTCATTCAGCTCCACACGGACTCCAATGAATCACTAGCACATTATTTGCCAGGTTCTGATCCACAGAATCAAAGTTAAATTGTAAATACTCTGTTTGCTTACCTAATCCAAATGGGTCAAACCCACGGTCTCCAATCAAGCTTTTGATTTTAAGAACTAAAAATATCAGCTGTAATTTTTAAATAAAATATTCTCTTCATCAACTAAAAATATCCAAAAATATTTTTATTTATTTATTTATTTTAGATAAATTTGATATTGTAATTTAAAAAAGGATAATTTTGATATTTTGATATTAAACACATTATATTAGAATTTTTTGATATTTTTTGTTATTTAAAATAAATAAATTTAATATTTTATTTATATGAAAAAGAAAGAATTAATATAAAATTTTATAATATATTTCCAACTGCTATATTCACCGAATCCCAAGACATTTCAGTATTTTACTCCAATAATAATACAAAGCCCAAAAATAAATCGGTTAAACCAATGTAATAATTATTTAAATATCACAACAAGCAATTATGAATGTATGCCACCGATAAACGCCTTCATAGTCATATTAGAGATTGAACCCAAGGTCTTTAAGTCTAACACCACCCTTAAGCAGTCTTTAATTCCGTAATTTCATATTCTTAAAAGATGTGGATTTTTGCGTGGAAAGGGCCATCTGGGTTTTCTGCTTGTTCCACTGCTGAGCAAGTCACCCAGGGGATTGATGGAACTGGCCTCACTGCTATCGTCACAGGTCTGCTCTTAATCTGGATTTTCCCCTTTTTTCTAAGAAAAAATTGCACCTTTCTTCTTTCCCAGTTTCAGCTTTTGTATGCTTGCAGAAGAACTGCAGTAGAGCAAAGTAAAAAAATGGAACCTTGAATTTTATTTCTTGCAATTCCTTTTTAGCTATTGCTATTAGTTTTAGTGTTTGGACAAATGTCAACATCACTTTTTTGTTTACTATTGTGAATCAGTTCTAATTATGCTGTATCCCCCCAAAAAAAGTGCAAATGATAGATACGAAGGGCTAGTTATTGACTTATTCCTTCTGGTGATATTGGTTGTTGGGTTTCAATACTTCTTCCTCGCTGTTTTGCAATTAATACATGGATGCGTAGTTCTTACAAGTAATGCGGATGAAGTTGATTCATGAGACAATATGTGATAGTCAACTTATTTTTCAGTGCTTGGGATCTCTGTATCTTCCAAATTTCCTCCTGTTTAACATGGATTTCTTTTTATAGGAGTCTTATTGCTTAAATTAAGAACTTATTTTGAATGGGTTTCTCTAAAATCTGCTTATTGGTATTGGTTGTACTGGGTTGTTAACCATGGCTGTAGATTTTAGACAGCATAAACTGATGTATCGTGTTGAATGCCTTTCACCTTAAATGTCTCCGCCCCTTTGTTTATCAATTATGTGGTCTTACATGTGTCTGAGGCTTTTGATAACAGAAACCTGTTGATGACAATATAATTTCTCTGTTGATGATGTAAAGTTTTTTGCTTGTTTAATTAGGAGTCTTGATCTCTGATTTAAGTTGCAACTATGTCAGACATTATTAATCCTTTTCTCGATATAATTTCAGGAGCATCAAGTGGCATCGGAGTGGAGACAGCAAGAGTTCTTGCGTTGAGAGGTGTCCATGTGGTTATGGCAGTGAGGAATGTAGATGCAGGTAGGAATGTTAAAGAAGCAATACTTAAAGAAGTCCCCTCTGCTAAGATTGATGTTATGCAGTTAGATCTCAGCTCAATGGCATCAGTTAGGAAATTTGCATCTGAATATATTTCATTGGATCTTCCATTGAATCTCCTTATGTAAGTAACTAAATTGAAGCAAGTGGGTTAACTGGAACTCTATTTTATGTTTGTTGCATAAATCCATAGTGCATGTTTTCATATTCATATAGCCATGATCATATTGATGCTTTTGACTTTTTTCTGCTCTTTCATGAAACTTACAACTAAGGCAGTGTTCATTGCAACAGTGCCTGTTTATACAAATTGAGCACCGATTTTGAAATTGATAAACGACAAATAAAGTTTTCTCTCTTCTGTTTGAAGCAATAATGCAGGCATCATGGCAACTCCTTTCATGCTTTCTAAGGAGAATATTGAAATACAGTTTGCAACAAACCATGTAGGTAAGTTGCTCATCATTGTATACAAATTGTCTAAATTAATATGAAGAATGACAGTAGCATTTACTATCTCTACTTCTCTAGTATATTGATTAATTGATAGGGTCTCTTAATGTAGCATAGAGTGATTTTAAATTGATGGTTGAAAATGATGAAATAAAATAGGAGATAACAAAGATAATCCAGCATAAATAATTTAAAATTTTTCTGATGGAAGATACAAGAATCTCAAATGCAGATCCCTTGATAGCTAATAATGTGGAACACCTAAATTAAAGCTATATGGGATTGCTTTTGGGAGAGCTTACAAAACAGTGAAAATAACTGACTTTTTTGTTTCAATTACTGATAATTTTTGTTAATCCTCAAACTATTCATTTAAACTTTTTGAAGTCTTGTCAATCAAGGTGGTTAAATATGAAATTTGAAATGATTCCTTCAGATCCACACATCAGAATGTGTGTGATGAAATTGTCTTGAATCTTGAGGCTGCTAGTATCGCTAGTATTTTTCCTTTTGAACTAGTAAATGCTTCTACATTTGGATATCTTCAAGAAAGAATATGGAGGGGAATTTCTAACAAATTTCATAATCATTTGGCAGGACATTTTCTTCTAACAGACCTTTTACTTGAGACCATGAAAAACACAGCTGGCAAAAGCAACCAAGAAGGAAGAATTGTTAACATATCATCAGAAGGTCATCGTTTTGCATACCATGAAGGAATTCGTTTTGATAAAATAAACGACGAATCAGGGTAATACTTTGTTCAGTGAATCCTATCTTTTAATTCTGCCGAACACATACTGTAATATGGCTGCACAACTGCATACAAGTGCATGTGTTTGTATAATCTATAATGCATATTGACTAGCAGCATTTTGTGTGTATCTTAGCTTTGCCATCTTGTGTGGATTTACAGATACAACAGTATATATGCTTATGGACAATCAAAGCTGGCTAACATTTTGCATGCCAATGAGCTTGCAAAACGTCTGAAGGTACTAAGTATTTCAAGTATTAAGCAATTAGTGATTCCATTAGTGAAAGTCTTTGGAGGAATATCAAATTTTCTGAAACTCATTGGGCTTCATTTGTATAATAGAATGATTGATGGTCAAAAGTTCTGAACATAGATAGGGAATACTGTTTTTGTTGGTGTGTCTGCTTATCTTTGCGTCATTCATTACAATCTACTGAATTGACAAAATCAAACAACAAAGTAAAGTTCCATGCTTGCTGAAATTTGGACTTCACAAAGGTCTGCACATGAACATATTCCATATGTTGCTGATTCCTTGGAGAACTTAAAGAAAGTAATTGAAAATACGAAAAACTTGAAAAGGTCCATACACATGGGGACAATGTTAAATTGTTGATCAGCTTTTATTAACTTTAAAACTTCCATACACCAAAGGAAAAATACAATGCAGAATGAACTAGTAATTGAGTGTATATATTCCACGAAATGTTGCTTCTTATCCTTAGTACATTGTCAGAGAATGCCAAATTAAGGATTTATTGTTCCTTCCTTCCTCATTTTAGCCATTCTTCTACCTTGCATCTATATCCTTTGTTTTCGTGTAATAGATTTTACACTGTATTGAAATTATGAATTGGTGTACTTTTATATCCATTTTTTTTTTGGCATTCCTGTAACAAATCCTACAATATATTGAAATTATGAATTGGTAAAGGTTTATTATAGAAACTCTAAGAGGAAGTTCCATTCCCTTGCATAGTCTTTCATTTCAGTAGCATTTTCTAGGGGTGATTGTGGTCAGTCACCTGACCCAAACAACACACCTCATCCCCAAAAATTCCAAACTAAACTAACCAAAATTTGGTCGATCAGAATTTTGAGAGAAATAACAAAGAATTTTTCTAACTCGACCTGACCCGAACAAGTGAACTCATCCCCCTAAAAGAGTACTCTAACTGAACAACCCGAATAGAGTAAACTGAACTTATTGGGTCAGTTCGGTTGAGCCTGACCATTTTTGGTCACCCCTAGCCTTTACTTTTTTTTTTTTTTTTTTTTTGCAATAATATTTACATAGCAGCTATGCAAAGTCTAACCAAGTACTTTTACCAATGAAATGATTTTGTTTCTTAAAAGTAGGCAGTTCCTAGATCTTTGGTGCTGGTGTGAATTCAGTGCACCTCATTGCTAATGTAGTGTTGCCATGTTTGGCTACAGTTTATCTTGCATTGCCACATGATCATAGTGGTTTGGTTAGTCATTGCCTCTGCTGCCTCCAAGTGGGAAATTCACAATAATCACATTATTATCTCTCTAACCTTATAATCCTTTTCCTTATGTTGTTTTTCTGCACAGGAAGATGGAGTGGATATAACTGCTAATTCACTTCATCCTGGAGCAATTGGCACAAATCTTACGCGCTATCACAAAATTATTGATGGTAATGCTCTGAAACTCCCTTTGGTTGTGTTCACTGAGGTTTTCTCTTGTTTCGTTCTAACAAAATTTATATTTCAAGCTTTTATCATATGTATTGCTAGAGTAACAGCGTATAGCTTCTGAAAATTTTGTAGGCCCATTTATGCATATTATTTATGGGAATATGCAATAGAAAATTTAAATAAACCTCATAAGCTTTTCTATTAATTTTGCTCACTCCCTGTTGGTGCAGCAGAGTGGGGAAAGAAGGATTGTGTTCTAAAGTAACATTCCTTTGTCTTGATGCAGGCTTGGTATCTCTGTTTGGCAAATATGTGCTCAAAAATGTCCAGCAGGTATGCATTGCAAGATTGATTTGAACAAACCTGAGCAATTGGTATCTCCAATTCAGTAGTCTCTATGCAATGCAGTAGCTTTACTAATTTTGTATACATGGTTGTAGGGAGCAGCAACTACATGCTACGTAGCATTGCATCCACAGGTTAAGGAGGTTACAGGGGAGTATTTTATGGACAGTAACCTAGCCAAACCAAGTTCTCAGGCTAAAGATTCAGAATTAGCCAAAAAGCTATGGGATTTCAGCTGGAAATTGACCAATCCCAACTAGTTAAAGCCTCCTAAATAAGCAACAACCTTTGTTTAAAAGTCTTATTATCTGTCTAATGAATTGTTCACGTCTCGTATGGTTCTTGGCCGTTCTGTTGGTGTGTATGTTCAAGTTGATATGTTAAGTGATTAGTACACAGTTTGCATATATACTCTCAACTCTTGGGGAAGCCTCTTTCTTTTGTTGAATTTACTTGTATCAACTACTAGTTTTTGACCCGGTTGTCTGTTCCTGAGATGAACATATGATTAAGAAGTTAGTTTGGTGTTTATGATTCTAATAAGATGGAATTTGTTACAGTTTGCTCAGTTGAAAGGATGAGTGGGGGCAATGAGGAACAGCTGTTCGGCAGTTCTTCTTTTGTCTTATTTATTTCCATTCAACCATGAAAGAGATTTAGCTTCCTCATCCTCTCCGATTTGTCTTCTTCGAAACTGCCTCAAACACATGCCGTTCCAACGGTTTACTCGCAAAGTATTATTGCATTGTACTATTCCATCCACATTGCATAGTTTTTATTAATATTTAAAGAAAAGCCAAGTGGAGCAAATCAATCAATGAATACAACAGAAATCCAACACCTAGACAAACTAACAAACCCCAATGCACATCAAATAAATTGAGTAGAGGAAGTCGCTCTCAACATTAAGCTGGAGTGTGGTCAATCACTATTTGAGCCTAATTGACTGCAATTGACATTTGAGCCACTTCATTCTGCATCCAGATAACTTGATCCTCAAATATAGAAGTATGGTCATCTTAGTAGCTAACGGGAAAAAGAGTAATCCCCAATAAGCTACAACGATAGCAAAATCTAATAACTCCAAAAGAAAAAGGAAAAAAATTCTTCCTTTCCATTTATATGTTTTCAGCTCTGTGAAAGAGCAAATGCAGTAAAGAAAATTTGGATGTTTTAAATACAATTATCTTGGTTCCTCTTTTTATGTTGTTGTTATTAAACTTTCTGATTTGTTTTGAGATATACAACAACGCAATAAAATCATATGTAGTATGTCGAATACTTTTGACAATTTGTGTACAGTACTAAATGTGATCAAACGACAATAAATTAGCAATCCAATGAATAGAACTTAGAGCTCATTCTTGAAGCTATTTTTGTTGGCTTAATATTTTATATAACGGATGGGAGGAAGCAATTTCTGAAGGTGAATAGAAAACAGAAAGTCAGAAACATCGGGCTTGGTTGGAGATATTCACCGACATACAGTATCTTTTGCCAGATATCCTCATGTTCAATGAAATAAATAAATAAATCAACCACTTGGTAGAGTATATTATTTAAATATCATAATAAGCAAATGTGGAATGTTCCAGCAAAAAACGCCTTCATGTGATATACTGATTAACTCCCAAGTCAATTCCCAGATCTAAGTCTATCAATACCCATAAACATTCTTTGATTCTGTGACTTCAGAATCTTAAAAATGTGGATTTTTGGGTGGAAAGGGCCATCTGGGTTCTCAGCTTGTTCCACTGCTGAGCAAGTCACCCGAGGGATTGATGGAACTGGCCTCACTGCTATCGTCACAGGTCTGCTCCATATCTGGATTTTCCCCTTTTTTCTCTAAAAGGAAAAAAGGTTGCTCCTTTCTTCTTTTCCTATTATCAACTTTTGTGTGGTTGTGGAAAATTGCACTATATCAAAGTAAATGTGGAATGTTGAAATTTACTTATTGCATCCCTTTTTAGCTATTACTATTGATTTTTGTACTTGGGCAAATGTCAAAATCAATTCTTTTATTACTATAGTTGAATCAAATCCAGTTATAATAATGGCAAGTAGGAAGGACTAATCATTGACTTATTGCTATGGCGGTATTAATTGTTGCCATACTGTTTTGGAATAAGCACATGGATGCTTAGTTCTTACTAGTAATGGGCTGATGTTGATTAATGAGAAAACATGTTGTAGATTGGTAGTGATATTACTTTTCAATGCTTGGGATCTCTGTTTATTCCAAATTTCCTTAAGATTTTCTTGAGTTATATTACTTGAATAAGAAGCTAAAGTAATTTTTTAGTGGGTTTTTCAAAATCCACTTTTTTTTTATCCGATATTGATTATACTGGGCTATACTAATTTTGTTAACCATCATTGCAGAATAATGCCAGCATAGCTAATGTATCATGTTAAATTCCTTTCAGCTTAATGGTCTCTGCCCCACTGTTTATCATTTGTGTGGTCACCTGTTTATGACAATGTACTTGCTCCACTGGTGTGTCGACTCATCGTGCTTGTTTGATTGGGAGTCTTGATCTCTGATCTGTTAATCCTTTATGTCGGTCTAATTTCAGGAGCATCAAGTGGCATTGGAGTGGAGACAGCAAGAGTTCTTGCATTGAGAGGTTCCCATGTGGTTATGGCAGTGAGGAATGTAGATGCTGGTAACAATGTCAAGGAAGCAATACTTAAGGAAATTTCCTCCGCAAAGATTGATGTTATGCAATTAGATCTCAGCTCAATGGCATCAGTTAGGAAATTTGCAGCTGAATATATTTCATCGGGTCTTCCATTGAATCTCCTTGTGTAAGTGACTAAAATTACGCAATTGCGTTAACTGGATTTCTATTCCGTTTGTTACAATAATTCATAATGCATGTTTTCATGTTCATATAGTCCCGAACTGTTGACGCTTGTTTGTTGATTTAGTTGTGCTCTTTCATGAAACTTGCTACTAAGGCAATGCTCATCGTAACTGTGATTGTATACACACATCATGCATCCATCTTAGGAATCTTTTGAAATTGATAACAGGAAATAAACTTTTCTCTCTTTCTTTCCTGAAGCAACAATGCAGGCATCATGGCGACTCCTTTCATGCTTTCTGAGGACAACGTAGAAATTCAGTTTGCAACAAACTATGTTGGTAATTTGCTCATCGTTGTATACAAGTAGTCTTAATTAATCTCAAATAATCACAGTGGTGTTGACAATTTCTAGCAGATTGATTTAAATATCTGATTGGGATTGCTTTTGGAATAACTCCCAAAACAATGAACACAAGTGATTTTTTGTTTCAATTATTAATAATTTTTGTCAACCTTCAAATTAATCTTTTAAACTTCCTCAAGTCTTGTTATTTATTGTCAATCAAGGTGATCAAATATGTGTTTTGAAATGACGCCTTTTGATACACACATCACAAGAACAATAATATATGTGTGTCTGTGTAGAAATGGTTCTAAATCTTTAGGATGCCACTGTCTGTCACTAGTATTGTTCCTCCTGGATCAATAAGTACTTCTACATTTAAAATATTCAAGATAATGTGGAGGGAAATTTATTTCATAATCATTTGGCAGGACATTTTCTTCTGACGGACCTTTTGCTTGAGACCATGAAAAACACAGCACGTGAGAGCAACCAAGAAGGCAGAATTGTTAATGTATCATCAGAAGCTCATCATGTTGGATACCGTGAAGGAATTCGTTTTGAGAAGATAAATAAAGAATCAGAGTAACGCCTTCACTTAACTTTTTGTGAATCCTATTTGTTAATTCTGCTGAATGCATTCTATAATACAGGCACACTTCTGCATACATGAGAGCATGTGTTAGTATGATCGATAATATTAGCAACATTCTATGTGAATCTTAACTTTGCCCTCTTGTGCGGATTTGCAGATATAGCAGTTTATATGCTTATGGACAATCAAAGCTGGCTAACATTTTGCACGCTAATGAGCTGGCAAGGCGCCTCAAGGTACTAAGCCTTTGGCTGGGACTTCTCACAGAAATCACATTATAATGTCTGTAACTGTATAAGCCTTTACTTCACCTTGTTGTTTCTGCACAGGAAGATGGAGTGGATATAACCGCTAATTCACTTCATCCAGGATCAATTGGCACAAATATTCTTCGGTATAACGGCTTCTTTTATGGTAGTTCTCTGAGACCTCAACTCCCTTTGGTTGTGTTCGCTGAGGGGTTGTAAAGAAATTTATGTGTCAAGCTTTTATCACGTGTATTGCTAGAGTAACAGCATATAGCTCCTGAAAGGAACTTGGCTTTACATTTGTTCATAACTATCTAAATTAAACAGGGCCTCTAGCTACTGTATGAACTTTGCCTAGCATGTGTTATACACTAATTACATTCCTTTGGCATGATGCAGGAATCATATCTTTGTTTGGTAAATATTTGATCAAAAACATCCAGCAGGTACGGCCAAGATTAATTTAAACAAGCCTAAGCAACTGATATCCTGCAATTCAATAGGCTCTGTAGCTTTACTAATTTTGCATGCATGGTTGTAGGGAGCAGCGACTACATGCTACGTAGCATTGCATCCACAGGTTAAAGGGGTAACAGGGGAGTATTTTGTGGACAGTAACCTAGCCAAACCAAGTTCTCAGGCTAAAGATGCTGAATTAGCGAAAAAGTTATGGGATTTCAGCTGGAAATTGACCAATCCCAACTAGTTAAAGCCTCCTATATAAGCAACAACCCTTTGTTTAAGTGTCGTTTTATGTTGAGTTGATATGTTTTAACTTTAATTGACCAGCAGACAACGTTTGAACATAGGACTAAGAAGTTGGTTTGGTGTTCATGATTCTAATAAGATGGAAGTTGTTGCAGCAAATCATATGTCTGCTCGGTTGAAAGGATGACTGTATCGAACGAAAAAGAAAGGAAGCTTTCTATTACTCGTATCACTGCTTTTTCAAAAAATTTTGAAACCCCCATCAAAATATCTTGGTTAACATCATGGGGCAAGAACTTTTTCTTTTCTGAAAAGAGATTTACTACTTCTTCATTTCCTATGGGAGATCATTTTCTTCTTTCTTTAACTATTAATTATTAAAGAAAAAGAAATACTATCAGGTTTTGAATTCTTTTATATTTATTATACTATTGATTCAATGAGGATCCTTTTTCTCCTTTTTACTCTTAAAATTTCGGGTAAAATGAATTTTTTGTATCAAAACTTTGGTACTTGTATCAAAATGATATCTAATTCTTTGTTTTGCATCAATTTAGTACCACATTTTTATAATTTTGTTCCAAAATAATATTTACGGTATAATTTGTCTAACATAAACACTAGAAATACACGTGTTATACTAGAAAAAAAATATCACATATTTTGGTTTTTAGACAATTGGTAATATGTCATCATTTTTATCCGAAGTGGTATGTGATATGGCATTATACATATATTTCCGGTATCTACGTCAGACGAATTCTGCCATAAAAATTGTTTAGAAACAGAATTAAAAAGATATACTAAATTAATACAAATCAAAATTTGATACCATTTTGATACAAACATCAAAGTATAAATAAAATTCATTTTACCCTAAAATTTCATTCACAATCTTAAAGTTACAAATATTTAAATTTAAAAAATTGGGGCAGAGACAGCAAGAGTTCTTGCATTGAGAGGTGTCCATGTGGGGATGGCAGTGAGGAGCACAAAAGCTGATAGGGATGAGAAAGAGGCAATTACAGTGCAAATACAACTACTAAGATTGATGTAATGGGAGTCATACACTTGAAAAACAACGAAGGATGGGGCATTGGCATGGGAGTCATACATAGCAGAAACACATTTCAATCATATAAAAATGCATAACTAGTTAGCTGAACAAACAAGGCAGAGAAAGATGAGTGTTGAGTCAACTTGCCACATGGTTTTATGCCTCAAATTATCACCTTATTCCAGATTACTCCTCTCCGCTCGAAAAATGCTCAAAAGCTGAGGTATTTTTCCTTCATATTTGATCACATATGCATCTAAAAACTGCTTCTCTTGCCATCACGGAAGATATAGCTGAATCTGCCTTGACCAAGCCCTTCAATTTCAAGATTCATATAACTGAGAACCTCGGGATAATTCTTTTCTCCAAATTATAACCAAACATCATTGGATGTCGAGCAAGATCTGCAGGCCAGGAACCCTTCTTGTTCACAAGAAACTCCATGATGCCATCAATTGTATTTGCTGAGATAAACAAGCAAAAGGGAAACTTTCTGATAGCCAACCAAATTTCAAAAAACCCCAACTCCTACAAGCCTTTTATGAGAGTGTGGTATATAAAATGAAATGGAAGAAACTTATAGTTAAAAATTTTATATAGAATGAAATGGAAGAAACTCATAGCTAAAAACTTGTCATATTTCTCTTATTTCATAATTTCATTCAGTTACATAATTTATAGTAACAAATTCTAACAATCATAATCAACTTGATTCCTAAAAATTTGCTAATAAATCAAATCATAACATCATAATAACATAATCAAATCTTCCTATAAAATTAAATCATATCCTAACTTAATCATATCGAATCATAACTTATTTTTTCAAAAAAGAGCATTTGAAGCACCAATCTAACACTCCTTGCATTAATTATTGTTTTTTAGCATGACTTAGTTATAGACATATGATTTTTTATGGTTCATAGTTATAAGGCATAGGTATAGTTATGAGCATAGGCATAGACATGGATATGAACATATTTTTATTTGTATGGACATGGGCGTAGTTATGGGGCATAGATATAACATTTTGGTCACAGGCATTGGCATGAACTTTTTTTTTTTTGGCACGGGCATGGTTTTTTTTTGGGCTTATTTTGAGTAGGCATCTCCTCATGTTCTTTTCGCTTCATCTTGTTATTGATTTTTGCATATCATCTTCTCTAATGATCCAAGCTTGATAATTTACTTCCTTCTCATATTTTCTTTATCACAGATCCATAAAAAGCATAACCCTGATACCACTTTGTTATTTTTTTATGGGAGTATAGTATATAGAATGAAATGGAAGAAACTCATAACTAAAAACTTGTCATGCTTCTCTTATTTCATAATTTCATTCATAGCATGTTACATATTTATAGTAAAAAATTCTAACAATCATAATCCACTTGATTCCTAAAAATCTGCTAATAAATCAAATCATAATATCATGATAACATAATCAAATCTTCCTATAAAATATTTGAGGCACCAATCTAACACTTTCATTTTCTGCTGCCATGTTTTGTAGGATGTATCAGAAATTAAATGAAGAAGATGTTCCAATGTACTTATTGAAGGATCTAAACCAAGTTCAATTACCTTGCTAACAATCTCAGTACATTTGCTGGGATTCACGGACACAGGACACTACGGCGGGACAAATAAGGCAAAGCACGATGAGTGTTGAATCAACTTGTCACATGCTTCTCTGCCTCGAATTCAAAACCTAATTCCAGAATACACACCTTCCCTCGAAAAATGTTCAAAATTTTAGGTATTTCATGCTGATATTTGATCACAAATGCATCAAGAAATCGCTTCCACCCCATACCATCACAGATAATATACTAATATCTGCCTTCACCAAGCTCTTAAGTTGCAGAACTACTGAGAACCTTGGAATAATCCTTTCTCCAAACTATAACCAAAAATCGTTGGAAATCTAACAAGATATGCAGGCTGCAACCCATCTTGTTCACAAGAAACTCCATGGTGCCATTAATTTTCTTCTCTGATACAAACATGCAAAAGGGATTCTTTCTGATAGCCAACCAAATTTCATCTTCTGAAACCCAATTCCTATAAACCGCCATTTTCTGCTGCCATGTTTTGTGGGATGTAGAAGAAATCAATTTAACCGCTTGCAAAAATAAAGGCTTTGAAGGATCCAACCCAAGTTCAGTAACCTTGTTAACAGTTTCACTAAGTTTGCTGGGATTGGCGCAGACTACGTTAGGTGAACGAGTCAGCAAATGGGAGATGTTTTGTTGATGGATTTCGAGCTTTCTTAAGAATGTAATGTTAATAACTGGATTCTTCAAAAGATCATGCCTATAACTGCGTTTCAAACACTTAGTAACTTCCTCATTATAATCAAGTATACTTTTCAGCATATTATAAGTAGGGATGAGATAATCATGTTAGCTCCGACCCAATAAATCTATAAATTACTTGATAAAATACCAGGAAGATCAGACCTCGAAACCCCAATGGAGCATAGAAACTCCAGTTTGGGCAAAAGGGTTTTCCCAGCATTTAACAAAAGAACCTCAGCACATTTCCTAATGCGCTTGGAAATGTGGGCATTGGTGAAGCCGTAATCTTTGAGAAGGCTAAGGACCTAATCTGGTCTATGTGGGGTTTTGAAATCTACCTTCTTGGAGACAGAATCAGCAGATTCTGGGGAAAGCCCGCATGAATTAATAAGGTAAGAAACCACAAAGGATTGCTGATTCTGTTTACCCCGTGCAGGGTATGATGAGAGTAATCTAATAGCCAATTATTAGATTGGATTGGTCATTTTGAGTAAAACCCAGATGGGTTGATGATTTATCACTGGAACTCCTAAATGGGCAACTGTAGTTTGCGACGTTTTACAAAGAAAGACGGACATAATTGACTCACCTCGTTAATACTTTAGGTTGGATTGTCAACCTCATCTTAATATTTCTGAATCACCCTCTCGGTGAGGCAGCGAGAGAAGAGTAAGGGTTCTCTATATCTGCAGCTGGTTGATTGGACAATAGACATCGGCATGGAAGGAGGGAAGAGCAAATATCAAAGAAAGTATAATGTTGGTATTGCTATTTTGCTACTGGTTTCTTTTTCCGACGTTTTTTTTCTTTGCAAAAATCAAATGTGAAAATTCATTTTTTTTAACTTCCAAACTCAACATCTTTTATTTGTGGGATAAATGTGTAAATTCATCCATAAATTATTATTTATAAAGCGATTCATCCATCTCAATTTTGACTCAATAAAAATAAACTCTCGAATTTTAAATTTGGTATAACAGTGAGTCAACTTAGTCTGATAAGGAATGACTCGCTCTATATAATATAGTTCATGAGCTAATTTATACTGAATTTAAAGTTCGATAGCTTATTTATACTGAGTCAAAATTGAAAGGTAATTCGCTCCACAAAATATAATTCAGAGACTAATTTACACTTTGAACTTTATTTATTTAGTATTTGAAACTTTTATTTGTTCACTTTCAATTTTTCATTAATATTAAGCCTTCCAGCTTTGATTTTGTCTAAATCAAACATTTCATCTTTAATTTTTCTTTCAACTTATTTTTAGTCAATAAAGCCATAATTAATAAAAATTAAATAACTTAATCCTGACCAATAAAAGTTCTAAAACTCTATAAACAAATCTGCTTGGTTCAAAAAGCCAAAATTCAATAATTCTGGATGTCAATATCAATTCAGTAATATACTAATACTTAAGGTTGACATTTTAAAATCATATATATTTTAATTGGTCTAGGATGTTTCACAGGCAATAATTACAAAGGTTTAATTGGATTTCTTTAATTTGATGCAAGGTATAGAAGTAGATACAACAACATCAACAGGACAGCCCGCACTACGTTTTGCTTCAGCTGCCTTAAGCTGATTCAAAAGAATATATCAGACCATACCTTGGCACATTCTTAACGGACAAAATCTGGACTCAACCAAGTTCCCAACGTTCTGTACAGTACATTTTCAACTCCCACCGACATCCATCCACCTGAAAAAATAGTGGAAGGAAAAGAAAAGGCAGTCTATTAAGTCCAGACATGCTGATAACTCTGGTGACTTCTGTGTCTTCAGGTGTAATAAGATATACAGTTGTTTACAACAGCATACATGTTCATTATGATGTGGAGCTAGCTGAATGTGTCGTCTCCTCCTCCATATAACCGGTCTTTGTTCTCGAATGAGCTTTTGTATCAATGGGAATCATCAAGGCTGACAGGAAAACATGCTAAATTAATGATGTTGGTGAAACTATATAGTTTCCATAAGTGGGAATAATTTGTGAGTGCCACAAAATATCCATTCTCCTCTTATGTCTTCCAGACTGCTTACCATGTCAACTCTGCAACTTGAGTATTTCAATTATGCTTCCAAAAATCTCTGACCATTAGAGCTTCCAGAATATCTTTCTAAATGACTCTTGAAATCTTGAATGTGAAGGCACAATTGAAGTACTTGTATATATGGATGAAGCACTGGATGATAAAATGAAATGCCAGGGAACTATTCTTGGACTGTGGAATCCATTGCACACTAGATTCCAGTGGCGTGTCTATGCACTGACAAGCTTGGATTCAGGTCCAGTGATGGCTTCAACTTCACATGATCCCTTAGGAGCTGCTGAGAAACACGATCAGCCAGCACACGCTGCCCACTGTAGAGTTCCCTAGGGTCCCCAAGGCCAGGTTGTCCAAACTGGTTTTCAGGAGCACCATTATCTGGTGAAATAAAATCAAGGAAACCATGAGATGGCTGTGACATCCCTCGAAATAGATCAGGCATGGGTTCCTGATATGGATCATTGCCACTGGCGTACAAAATGTTTTGGAACCTTGGAATCATCCCCATGCTTTCCTGCAAGTAAGTTGTCGGCTGCATTGAGTAATGAAATGGGATCGCACCACTCCCACCAGTAAGAGGGGTAGATGAACCAGATGCAGTATGAGGGCTCGATATAGGAGATGGAGACAATCTTCCACTCATATGTTGTGGCGACCTTGATTGCAGAAGGGGACTCTCACTAGGAGAAACTGGACGTGATATGTTCTTTGGTGAATGGGTTTTGCTGAAACCGGAGGAAATAAGTTGGACAAGGAAATATTTGGAGACTGAAAGTAAAGCAAACACAGCATAGCACTTGCTAAATACATGTTCAACATGATGCAATGAGGACAGATATTCACATGACAAGAGCATAAGGTGAAACAAAATAAAAGTTTTTGGCATCAATCATCATTTACAGAGCAAACAATGTTGGGAAGCAGCTTATTTATGGCCGAAGAATAATAATTGCACCATACTTGTTTTACTGATTTGAGGGAACAGTGATCGATGATAAAGAACCTTTATACTGAGTGCTGCTAGGGATATGACATGATGTCCTCATTGTGACATGCTGAATGAGAAACAATATAACTTGCATACTAAGAAAACAATAGACCACCCTGTGATTCGAACTAAAATATATAGTCGGTCTCCACAGATGATATAGGTCAATTGGCATAATCCAAATATCCAGTCATACATAGAAATTGACCAGCAGAGTGGAGTGTATTCTGTGCTTAACATTTAAAACATACACAGACACAGGCTGCACGCACATACACCGAGATAGGGGGAGGAGATATATACACAAATTCAGAAACACACACATTCTCACACAGAGATAGGGAGACAGAAGAGAAACCTGGATCCCGGACCAGCTTTTGAACCTCTAGATTGATGGATAGCAACTCCTGATTCAGTACCTGGAACACTTCTTGTATGTCCACATACCTAAGAGAAGATCCAAGATCACAACCCAATATTAAAGTATAATAAAGATCATGAATGT
Organism: Balakata baccata; assembly: GCA_949630135.1. Lineage (NCBI taxonomy): Eukaryota > Viridiplantae > Streptophyta > Magnoliopsida > Malpighiales > Euphorbiaceae > Balakata > Balakata baccata. Next base: position 26,480 of record CATIWF010109142.1, read on the forward strand.
CGACACAGATGGACAAACAAAGAAAGAGAAATCACTAGAAGATCCACAAAGGTGCATCACAAAGCAAATCAACATAGAATGTAGCTCCAACTAGCAGAACTGATTAAAACTAGAAACGAACTCTTCTTTTCCTCTATTGGCTGTGCAGGGGTGGTTGGATGAGGTGCCAGTGCAGTCAAAAACTAGACGAGGAAAATAACCTCCCACACATAGTACATACAAGACAAGGTTACTTTTCCATTAATTCAAGTAACAATCTCAAAATCCCCTTTTGTCATAGAAGCAAGTAACAAATAAGGTCAATTGAGCAAATAGCAAAGATAATAAGCATGTAGGAGCCCAATTGCAATATTGAAACTCCATTACTAATATATCAAAGAGAGGGGAAATTTTGCAATATCGAATTTTCAATACTAATTTTATCAAAGATAAGGAAAAAAATTGCAATATTGAATTTCCATTAATATCTTATCAAAGGGCAGGAGAAAATGATTAGGAAACTGCAAAGAAATTTTGACGAGGGCAGAATCCATTGTTGAATGCAAGCATAAACAATCAATATATAGACAATCTTTTTGCTAAAAATCACAACATTGAAGGCAAGGAGGGTATCAAAAAATTTTATACCATTGATCTTCCTCCACTCATAGCAGCAAGCGTTGCTTCTGAGGATCCAGCACTCACAATTGGTCTCTCCAATGGAGTAATATTTTTTACAAAAGGGTGCTCCAACAGTTGAGAAGCTGTAGGGCGATGTGAGGGGTCCCTTTGCAAGCATCGTCTCACAAAGTCCTTTCCATCATCTGACAAATTGTCAGGAATTGCAGGAAGCTCCTTGCTGTTTCCAATTTTAAATATAGCAGCAACCTTTCAAGAAACAAATGAAGCATAAGTACCAATTATCGACAACTCAGCATTCAAGCATGCTTACGAGGAGATTAGCTCACTTCAACTCAAATTGTAAACTATCTGATAAAACTTATTTGAATTCTGAATTCAAATTCTACTAACCCCTTCAAACTGGCTCCAAGGTGGTTTAGTTGTTGCCATCTCCCAGACTGTACATCCAAGGCTCCATATATCAACAGCAAGATTACAACCATTTGAATTCATCATCACCACCTGAAAACAATGAATGCAGTTACAGGAAATTAACTGGAAATGTAGCAAGGGAAGGCGGAGTTCAAGAATGCAGTAAGAAAATACTGACCTCAGGTGCCATCCAATAAGGGCTTCCCTTGAATGATAAGGGACAAGATTGCCCAGTAATCTGCAGATTGATTGAGTTAAAATGGGTTAGAACACAGCGTCAAGGTTAATATGAATCACAATGCATCTTCACATTCTTGTTTTCTGTCTAGACTAAACAACTAGCCAGCATCTATGGAGGATTCAATATTTCTTCTGAAAATATTAGAAGAACATTCTTACATGCTTTGCCATCCCAAAATCTGCCAGTTTTACACGGCCACTAGGATCTACCAGTATATTTGCTCCTTTTATGTCTCTGGACATCATAAGAACTAGGCATGAGTGTGATGAAGCTCTAATATCTGATAAACATTGAAATAGCAATATAAGGTCTCACCTGTGGAGAGTGTTTTTAGCATGCAAATAAACAAGCCCAGACAGGATTTGATGAGTGTAACTACGAATAATTATTTCACCAAACGAACCATATTCCTGAAGAAGTTTATAGATGGAACCACCAGAAACATACTCCAAATATATGTATAATTTGTCATCCACCTGTCCAGCACATAAAGAACTGAATGACAAAGTTCTTTAACAACTCATCTAACGACTCTCATGGAAAGCTCATGCTGACAAATTAAAAATGATAACCCTATACCACATATTGCCTGAGCAGTTACATAAATTATTAGTAACTAAACAGTATAGATTTTCCAAAAGGAGAACAATTTGCAAACGCTGAAACTTAGTTGGAGTCTCAAAATTTGGAACAACTACCATAACAATGCAATATTTAATATATATAGTTAAAAATAAAAAGTTGATAAGTATTTGCTTTCAGAATGCAACATTCTTAAATCAGATCACGTCAACCCCATAAAGATAATGGTCTTCATAATGAAATGAAAGGTAAAATCCTTACAGTTTCAGATCCATAATATTGCACTATATTCGGATGTCGTAAGCGACTTAACAGGGCAATTTCCTGCAATATTTTTCATCAATCATTAAGAAACATTAGTCAAATACCTAGAGAAATAAAGGTTTTGAATTTACTGTACAATTATTTAAAAAAATGCATAGCTTTCAAACTGTAAATTCTACTGAGACCTACTAAGCGAACTTACTTGTCCCAGCTGCTGTGCACTTTCCTTTGATTTTGGATCATCTGAATATAGAGTCACTTCCTTCATTGCACACATCTCACCACTTTCACTAGAGCCCAGAAATCAAAATTAAATGAGATATGCATGCTACTACTAAGATTAATATTTTTAGGAAAAAAAAGGAGCATGAAAATTTGTCAGTCAGCTTCTAGAATCTATTTTACTTTCACAATCACCAAACTCTAAGTTCCACTCTGAATAATAAAAGGAAATACAACAACAATAACAAGAAAAAGAAAAAATGCTAGAACACCGAGGTCTATTTCTTTTTTCGTTTAAGAGCATGAACTATATAATTCTGTAACATGCAATACTTTAATCCTCATGGTACAATGATATTAAATTGTAGTATATTTTAGCCATTGACTTCTAAAATAGGAGATGCTTGGGTCCCACTATTTTAAACTTGACCACATTTTTAGTCCTCGAATGGAGATGCAAGTACTTTATCTGTTTAAATTTTCACATTTTGCACAAGTGGAAACATGAGGGCCAAAAATTGCATAAATTATAATATATAACAACCAAGAACTAACTTTTATAGTGCAAAAACCTCAGACAGCCACAGGTATGTGGTTTTTCCCAACAAATATCATAATTGAATGCAATATCATATGCTATACAGCAATAAAAAGGCATTGAAAAGAAAAAAGAGGATCAAAGGTCAAAACATACAAAATCACATTCTCACTCTTCCTCTCTTTCAAGCACATTGAAATACTTAGCATATGGCTGTTGGCACTGACCTGTTAAACCCCAGATACACATGTCCAAAAGTGCCTCTCCCTAGCAGACGACCCTTCTTCCAACATGAACCAGGACTAACAGGATTGTCTGCCCTATTAGGACTTCGAGGCAGTGAAGGAGAGGTTACAGGTGAATATGCAGGCGAAAAAGGACAGGTATTAGAGATTGTCACAGGCGGGAGGGGCAATGGGTGACTTCGATGCTTCCCATCATCAATCCGGCTAGTAGGTGACTCTATTGTAGCACCTCCAGCTTGTGGATGCAGAGGGGTGACAGCACCACTCTGTATTCTGGAACCGGGACCAGGGCTTGTCATTCTGGGACTGGGTATTGGCGAACACTCAGCACTACACCTACTATTTGGCCAAAATAGCTGTCCAGACATATCTCCACCTACTGAGTTATGCCCAGAATTATGACAAGAACCTGGACTTGAGCATTGCCCAGAGCCTAGCCCTGCCCATAAACCATAACTACTGACTTGCTCAGGGCCAAATCCTCTCATCGGACTTCTTGATGGACTTGACATTGAGCTGTCTGGAGCAATGCAGAATAGACCTCTATTAGGAATCTGTAAATTGTGTACATGATTTCTTAAAGGTGCCTGTCTAGGTGATACAGAAGGAATATGACAATTGAGTGAAATATCATCAGGCTTCAATGTCTCTTTGGAGTTCTTTTGACTTACAATAGGGGATTGCTCTTTACGCTTCATGCTTCAGAAAAAATAAATAGATGTTGTCAGAGATAAATGAACTCCAATTTGTAATTTTGTATATATATATATATATATATACATATATATAAATGCATACACACAAGAACACCCCAAAGAACAAAAATTACAAAAGTCCATACAGAAACTCACCTTGAAGGGCTGTTTGTAGCAGTTCTGTTTCCATTTTCATAGTCAGATGTGAGGGGGATAAGAATACGTGAATCAGATGGATAGTCACTATCAGTGGAGCTATCACTAGAAACAGAAGCAGTAGCAATATCTCCCTCGGCATAAGTATTGTCTAATCTATTAGGTATGCATCCAGGTCTTGGAAGAGGAAAATTCAGAGACTTGGAGCCTCCATCCAATCCCGGTCTTGCAGAGGCAGTAATTCCTGAATTGCTACGCACAATACCAGTACGGCACTTCCCAGGAAGTGGAAGTGGTTGGGCATGAGGCCTTTCTGCAAAACTTTGGCATCGTGAAACTTGAGTGGAAGGTGACGGTGACCTTGATTGCACTCTTGACCTAGTTCCCCTTTCTGAAACAGTATCACTATTGCGTCTCCAAGATCCTCCTGATAGACCATTATTTTTTTCTTCCAAGGCACTCTTGAATTTTTGTTGTAGTGCATCAATGATACCTTCCTTTGCCTTCTTCTTGTCCTCTTTGGATGAAATCCTTCCCCACCATGAAGGCATATTTTATGTAACAAAAGAGAAGACTGCAAGTTCTAATCAAAGATGTACTCACTTGTTATAACAAATGTCTCACATGTACTCCAACTCCATGACCATAAATGCAATTATTCCAATAGATACTATTGCATTTTCTGTGAATCCCTGTAAAATGGGCCCGAATAGATGTCTATAACTCTGTTTGGGAACGTTAACAAGGGAACATAGGTTTCTTGAAGGTAAATGAATATAATATGAACCTATATAGATGTTTCAGAGTCAGCTTTTATAAAAGAAGAACTAAGCAGTCATTATAAATGAACTTTTGCCAGAAATCTGTAACACAAAAAATAACCAGAACTCTCAATCACTTTTCATTAACAACATGGATATGGATTTATCAGTGCAGTTTTTTTTATTTCAGAAAATTTGAACTCACACTTACTTTACATTGACAGCACGGATAAAGATTTATGAGAGCACGGTTTTTTTTTATTTCAGAAAATTTGAAACTCATACCCAGGGGCTGTTGGTTGTATTTGTGTTCAAGACTGAACAACTAGAAACTCGAGGACATTTAGTAGAATTAGCGAACTATAATCAGAATATTTGTAAAAAACATAAAGATTTTAGGCATCAAACATCAATTTTTACAAGTGATTTATATGAGTGGGTCCTCACTTATTGTTGACTTCAGATGATTTGAATCCAAATTTAGTAGCGAGTTCCTTAATGAGCCGCAGATATACCTAAATACATTAACTTGAAAATATCAATATCTTTGATTTTTTTCTTTTTTTTTTTTTCTGGGAGCATCAGCGTGACCTTTCAATTCATAGTTTAATGCCTAATCCATATCGGCAAAGACATCCAGACCTCATACCTCTATAGAATAATCCCGGTCAATTTCTACAAGCAAAACAGAATTACAGAGAGAAAATCAACATCATTTAAGCTTAAAATAAAAGAAATTGATATCTAACTACCTCTACTCAATACGATCCACCCCTCAATACTCCGTTTGCACAACAATGCAACATAACATCCTCAGCCTCAAGAGCCAAAAACACAGTTCATCAAATACCAACACCAGATCTACAAATTCAATCATTTTCAGCTTCAAAACATAACAAAAGAACAGCTAATATGGACCAAGCTAAAGAACTCCAGTGCAAAGCATACAAGAAAATCCTGCTCAAAATCAAAAAATCCATTTCCGAATTCACTGCAAACAAGCATATGAACGCTTCAAGCACCAAAATTGTCATAAAAATTTGAAGATTTCTCAGCTCCAAAAGACAGGAATAAAACTCAAAACTTTAAAGAAAAATCATAAAGAACCCAAATCATTACTTACAGTATTAAAGTGAATGCATAGCTGAAAACAGCACTGTCAGTCCCCCGCAGATAAATAAGAAGAGAAGCTCAAAAGTCGCAGAGAAATAAAGCCAGGAAGAAATGTAGAGAGACAGAGATAGAGAGTCTGCGTTCCTTTTTAGAGAGAGAGAGAGCCAAGAGATGTCTTTGCGTTAATTTGTAATAAACTATTTAAGTATTGGAAAACGAGAGGACCCCACGTAAGAGCCTCTGAGACGTACTGTAATAACTTGTATCTTGAAATCGTGACCGCTAGTTTCAAATAAGATTGACTTTGATGTGCATAGACAGTTTGTTCGAGTCAATTAATGATGCAAGAGAATACAGGGTTATAGTGATTCGCGAAGCATGGGATCGTGAACTTTAATATTTATATATATATATATATATATAATTATTTTTTAAAACGGCACTTACTGTCTTACTCCATATATTCCATTTATCATGCTTTCCGCAATTATGTTAAATGTTGATGACGATGATGAAGATCCTTCATTTTGTGTCTTATTTTTATTTCACATTTATTTTTTCATAATAATAATAATAAAATTTCTATTTTTATTGTTAAATAATGTCTTATTTTTTCATTATCATAGTTAGTGGTTATGAACAATATGATATGGGTAGTTTTTTTTATTCATATTATACAATAGATGATATTGTATAATCATTTTTTTATATTCATTATAAAGTTGTTGAACATTTACTAAGATTTATGGATAATTACAATAAAATTTGAATTTGATATTTCTTATAACCGTAACGAATGAGAATATAAATCAAATTATTTATTGATTGGCTGAATAATATTTTTTTATTTAAAAATATATATTGTGCATGTTTAAATATTTTTAACATTTGACCAACTTTTTCAACATTGTGCTTGGTCCCAATCTCCAAGTAAGTAGTCAGATATTGTGGAAATAACTTTTTGAATACTATGAAAAAAAAAAAAAAGAAATTTATTATCTCAATATTGACATGTTGAAGTCAATTCATATGCAGTGGATTCTTTCTTTTAACATTGGAACGTAATTCATATATAAGAATTATCAATTTAGAGAATAAATTTGAAGTCAAACTTTAAAGTTTTGAAATCAAATATACTAATAAATTACAGAGAGAGAAAAAAAAAACTCAATCATTAATTTCATATTCTCCACTTTTATAAGGTTAAATATCGGTTTATAATCAATAGTTCCTAACTTCAACACTTCGATTTTAAAATTAATTTTTAATTTTTAATATGATATCAAAGTCTTATTATTATTATTATTTGCTATTTGAGATAGAGGATTGTTTAATATATTACTCCTTCACCCTTTTATCATAATGCTTACTAAAATTAAGCTAATTTAAATTAGAGATCCCAATAATTACAAATGTTTAAAATTATTGTTGAATTAAATTAATATCAAGCTTGGCTATTAAAAAAATATTATTAAATCAAAAGTTCCCAATAAATAATTCAAAACATATGATTAGGCTTCAAACTTCAAAGCAAAGATCCCTTTGCTTATTAGTTATTATGATAAAGCTCATCATCATCCAACAAGTGGGATGTCCACTTTATGGTTTACTTAAATGGGCCTGGCCCAAATTGAGATCCACACCAACCAATAGCCCATGAAAAATCCAACCCGATCCAATACCATATTGTAAAACGAGGAATGCTAAATATACTTTCCATTTTTTAACAGTTCTTAATACTACTCTCTCATTTGTCGATTGTGAGAGAGAATAAGGAGAAAAAATATTTTTGAAAAAATTCTCTCTTCACTAATCAATCAAGTATTAAAAAATGAAAAATATAGTTAGCATTCCTTTACAGAATTTTAAACTCTTATATCCCCATAAATTAACTTTTAAATTACAATTACACATATGTATTGTGTCATATATTCGAATTTAGAATATGATTCTCATTTCAAAATTTAATTTTTTTCTTATGACTAAGTACACTAAAAAGTCAAGAACTAAATGAGGCATAAGGTATTTTGGTTATGGGGCTTATTGCTAATTAAAGATGTAAACTCTCAATTGCTGCCTTTTGTAGATGTCATTTTTTAATACTTTAAAAATTATTTATAATATAAAATTACATCAACTTTTATTTTATAATAAAAATAATATTTAAAAAATCGAATTGTTACAATTTATATAATTCAGATATTATTGATGAAATTTACTCTCATTAATTGTCACCTTTATGGTCAACATCACATTTCATTTTTATTTTTTTAATTAAATGCTGACAGCTTATAATAAGATCACAATTGTCACTTTATTTATATGTCTAATAACAACGCTTGCTTCATCTTACTGTACTTTTATTTTTACTTCGATTATACAAATCATGATTATACAGATAATCAAATCGTACCGATCTTAAATTATGAATTGCATTATTCAAAAATTAAATTCAAACATTTTAAAACTTGGGTTCTTTTATGCTTCGAGTTCAGTTGTTCAAATTAGATAAATAATTTTATAAAATTATTATTATTAATATTATTGAATAATTGTTTGGCACAATTAAATGTATGGAATTTATTGCAGATTAGCAGTCAACAATATGATAAAGATTATTAACTGCATTTGGCTGACAATTAATTAATTACCCATTTCGTTTCATATTAACTGTCACATTTGGTGAATTTACTAGAATTAAGAAGTCATTAGTTAGTCTTAAATTTATGAAAGAATGAGTTGTAAAAACTAAGTTATCATTAGTTTTGAAAGACTAAGAATTTTAAATTTAATATAATATTAATAACTTTGATTGATGAGTATACGGATAAATTTAGAAAAAAAAAATATTTAATTTTTATTGATAATATAAAAGTAATATACAAATGGATTTTGAGATTTTTTTTTTAAAATAACCGTTGTTATGGAAGGGATGGAATATTTAAGAGAATTCACGTTATGAAAACAATGGGATCTATTAGCATTCTTCTATTTTGATTCTTAGTCTAATGGGTTATAATTATAAGGCTAAATTACAAAAAAATATTATGAATTTTGCACTTTTATCACATTTATAGTCAATTATTTAAAAATTTAAATTTAATTATATATACTTTGAGTTTTGTAACAAATCTTATTTCGGATGGACTGTACATCACCCCAAACTTATGTGGCAATAATATGAAAAAATACTAAAAATATAAAATAATGACGTAGAAAACACAATGAAGTTGATGAGGAAAAAAAATGTTACATGAGTACGTAAACAAAAACAGCATCGTTTTGCAAATCAAATTACTCTTCCCATCTAAATTAAAACAATACCGTTTTACTAAGAAAAGAATAAACCATGTTATAATAAGATTTATCTTGAAAAGGTAGAGATTTTGAAAAGGAGATTCATGAATCTATTTCAATAAATATGATTTTTAAAACGGTGTCGTTTTGGTTTTTATATTCATGTGACAATTTTTTTCATATCATTTTTACTATATTTTTTATATTATTGTTTTATATTTTAATACTTTTCCATATTATTGTCATATAGGCTCAAAGTGAGATACAGTCCACTCGAGACAATATTTGTTACAAAATCTAAAATACATATAATTAAACTCAAAATTTTTAAAAATTGGTCATAACTATAATAAATACAATTTTTTTTTTTTTTTTGTAATTTAGCCTAATTATAACCTAATCCTCTTTTTAAAGCAATTTTCATTAATTTCTTGCAAGAAAGGTTTAAGAGAATGACTAAGACACCATGTGAGCTAGACGATAATAAGCACAATTGGAGGTATTAATTTTTCCATCTATTATTGTCTTGTTGTTTAGGAAATCCACACATGTTCCACATAAGAAACAAATATATATAAATACTAAATTTAACATCTAAATCTTGCAAGATTATATTCTTAATTTTGTTAACTTGAATCATATGCATAAGATAATGGTTTTGTCTAATTGTCTCAATTAAATATCATTGCTAACTTTAATACGAAATTCCATCGTTTAGAATTATTTAATTCCAATCCATCCTTAAGATTCCAAAAAATTTTAATTAAATTAAAAGACGAGTCCAAAACTTTTGATAAGATAAAGTTGCCTTTAGATTTAATACATATATAAGTAACTTATTACAATTTTCTTTATAATTTATATATAAATGGAAAAAAATTGACATTAGTATAAAAAAAATTGTCATATCAAATTCAGGTAAAAATGTTGTCTGTAACCTATTAATAATATATTAATGTTACATTTATATAAATTCAAGTGCCTTTTTAGTTAAAAATTGAAATTAAGAGTAAAAAATATTACAAATATCAAAGTTTTGGAAAGGCAAGTATAATTTATGCATAGCATAAAATTAATTTTTTAAAAGTTTGTAGTGTAATATTAATTATATTACATCCAAATTATCCATAATATAGTATACTTTACGGTTATATCAACCTAATTTGAATGATCTAATGTGTTTCTATCTCAATTTTTAGAAAGAAAAATATATTAAAAAAATTTTAAGTTTGAAACGTCCAATTGATAGCCGAAAAGTCCTACATTTTTCCAATTTTGGAAATAAAATATGATTTAAACTCTACGTATTAATATAGAAATACAATGACACTACTTTATTTAATTTTCTATTTAAATTTTTAGTGATCACTGATAATTATAAAAATTATATTATATAATATTATCTCATTAATTAGCTTTCTCGATCGACCGACAACTTTTAAAATTTATAAAGAAGTTTTTTTATAACTTTAATCCTTATAGTGAGACAATTATTATCTCATTATTGTGATATAGATGTAAAGTGACACAATTATTTTTAATAAAATCAGAAATTATATAATTTATTTTATTATAAAGGGAGGGAAAAACCCACTAATAGCAAAAAATAGTTAAGCGTATAGGCCAAAAAACACCCATCATATCATAAGAATTTTTCAAAAATCCCCTAAAATATTACAATACATTAAAGTTTTTTTTCAAATTTACTTAAATTCAAAAATTCACTCCAAAGTATATTAAAAGATACACATTCAATATATTTCTCGTATATATTAGGTATATTTTAGTTTTATATATCTTGGAATTACTATACATTGAGAATATCTTGAAAATTCTTTAGAAATTATTTGGATAAAATACTTTGATGTTATATTTGGATTAAGAAATTTTGAACAATCTATGGGTTTAGGACAAATTCATATGCTCTAACCTCTCTCTCTCGCGATGGCATAGATCAAACCCTGGGATACCAAAGAGAGCAGCGAGTTTAAAGAGCTCGACTACACCGATTCATCCATGTTTCGTTACTTTAACAGTTATAAGAAAGGAAAGAAGAAAAGGAAAAAATAAAAATGAAAAGAAACGTAGGTAAATTTTGAAAAAGAAAAAACTAAAGTGTAAAATCCTCTTATATCATCAGGTATAGCCCAAAATTAGAAATAATATGTAATAATTAATTTCTTAATTCCATTTGAATTTAAATACAGTGTATAATTATAAATATTTATTCCAACAAGAACTAGTTAAACTGACAGATACCGGTCATTATCTAACCATAATAACCCCTTCATGAATTTTCTGAAATTAATTATTATAGTAATTAATCCAAAAACAACAAAAGCAAACCCCTTTAATTAAGCAACAGCAGCCACCATTTTCATTGCCCCAGTAGTATTGTCGCCACTCTTCTTTACCATTTCCACCACAGGCCTCAAGTCTCTCGGCTTCACATCCATCACTAACCCATATTTCATGAACAATGTCAACGACATTTTTTGTTCCACAATGTGCCCCGGCGCCACCTTTAGGCGGTGGCGCAATAATACGGCTGCTGCAATGGACTTCATTTGCAAATAAGCCAATTCTTTACCTAAACAAATTCTTGGACCGGCATTGAATGCAACAAATTTGTATGTATCTTTTATCTCCATTTTTTTACCATCGGGAGATAACCATCTTTCGGGTTTGAATTCTAAGCAATCATCTCCCCATATAAATTTCATCCGGCCAGTGGAATATATTGAATAGGTTATTGATGATCCTGCCGGAACATGAACTCCGGTCGGCAAAGTGTCATCGGCCACCACATGCTTGGAGTCTTGCGGCACTGATGGGTATAACCTTAAAGTCTCTGATAACGCTGCCTTCAAATATATCAATCGGTCAACTTCTTCAAAGACTAATGGCTCTTCTAACCATTTAGCAATGTCATTGCCACGTGTCTCCATCAGAACGGCACAAATTTCAATGAGAATTTTCTCTTCTACATGTGGGTGTAAACTAACCAGCCAGAAGAACCAACTGAGTGCAACTGATGACGTGTCACGTCCAGCTAGGATGAAATTTAATGCCATGTGTTGAAGAAATTTGTCAGAATATGACTCTTTTTTCTTCATGAACCTGGATAACAAGTCATCGTGAGGGTTGTCGTTGCCTACTCCGTTAGGGTGATTCTGCAGCTGGAGTTTACGTGTATTAATGATGTCGGATAAGTATGTGTCTATGTGGTCGAGGCTTTGGCTCAAGCCGACTTCCATGCCAAGCCCAAGCCATTTCTTTAGCTTCCACCCCAGTTCAGGCAAAATGAAGCGCTGCAAAGTGGCTTCAGTGGCTCGGTCGAATGATACAGCGAAGCCGTTCTCGGGGAGCTCCGGCGACAATGTTTGTGGGTCCTTGCCGAAAGCCAACCCACAAATGTTATCAAAAGTGAGTCGGAGCAGCAAGTCTTGAAGATCAACCGGCTGGGATCGTAGCTGAGCCGACTCAAGTATGGGCACGAACCTATGTTTAATGGCTCGGCTGACCCACCTAGCCATGGCTTGGCGCAGAGTTCTGGTGGTGAATTCCAGTGCAGAAGTCTTACGCTGAAACAGCCACGTGTCACCATCAGAGTTGAAGATGCCATCGCCGAGCAAATCATGGAAAACGGCGTGCCAAGTAGGACCCTTGGGGTAATTATCGAACCTGGTTTTCAAGATGTGCTCCAAATTCTTAGGCTCGCACGTGACAGTCACGAGACATTGCCTCCGGGCTAGAAAGGGGATTGCACAAATGCAGGTCTGGTACGTACCCCCAGTGGAGCGGATATTGTCTGCGATCCAATCGTGCATGCGGTTGGCATTCTCAATGAGACCAGGGAGGCTGCCCAATAAGGGCCATACACTTGGACCAGTAAGCGACCGTGATGCCATTTTCCACCATAGCAAATAAGCAACAACAGCCGATAAAATCATCAGAGCCGTCGAAAACTCCATGGCAGAGACGTAACCCTATAGAAAAAATAAGAAGCAAGTTGAAGTGTAACTTTCAATTCCTTCAAACTAGAAAATCTGAAGCTGCATACAACATTAACAATAGAGAAAAAGAAGGAAAACCCAGATCAGTTTCTTGATAAAAGAAGAACCTTGATTTAGTGTTTTCTGTTTCTTGCAAATTGCAGAAGTTTTCTCGAAGAAGAAGGAGAAATATGTGAGCAAAGAGTAAAAAGAAAGTGAGAAATTATATAGAGAGGAAGGAGAAGCAATAATGAGAGAGAGGTAAGCTTAGAGTATAACTAGTTATGACAAATTGGGATAAAAATTTTAATTATATAATATAATAAAGAGAATCAGTAGTTAGGCTTAGGCATGCATGCAAAGCAAAAACATGCTGAAACCAAAGAGAAGGAAAAAGAAAGAACGGCCATTAAATGCCAACTCAGGTGGTTGAAGAAATAAAAGCAAAACCACCTAGATCTGCGTTGACAAAGCATCCCCACTATTATATATTCTTTTATTTATTTTTCTACATAATATTTCAATTAAATAATTAGTACTATATAAAATATATATGATCAACAAATCGCAAAAGAGTAGTGTTCTGCTAGTTCATAACTGGGGACGTATATATATATATACATGATCATATGTTAATTTATTAGAAATTTATAGATTGAAAATTGTAAGATTATAAATATTTATCATAATATTTACACGATAAATTAAAACCATTTTTATTTATCATATCAAGTAATTGAAACCATTTTTATTAAAACCTTATTTTGTGAAATTCGCTTTTCTAATGAACTAATATATAGGTGTTTCAAAATTAATCTCGCCTTCAGGTAAAAGTTTAAACTTTTATATGACTTAATGGGATATGTGTTAGATACTTTCATTAAAATTATTTGAATATATAATAGCTAAAACTGATAATTTAGCTAGGGACCTAACAAAAAAAAAAAAAAATTACAATAAGTTCATGAATCCCAAATGCTTTTTACATGTTAGAAAAGAAAAAGAGATGAGGATTGAGAGGCATTGAGTTGGATAGGAATTGATGAAGGAGCTATATATTTAATGATGGAGAAGTACCGTTTTGAGGAAAAATAAATTAGAGGAGTTAATTAAAAATTTGGAATCAATATGGTTAGAGTAATTAACATGACATCATATCCCAATTTGATTGGTTTGCCATAAAAAATCAAATAAAATCTTAATACCAGGATATATATATATATATATATATCATCAACATAATTAAAAGTAGTAATAATCTTAATTAATTAACTGACTTTTATCAAATAAATAAAAATTAGTAATTATTATGGGATCGAGGGGTGGTGATTGGGCTATCAAGGTTTGGTGTAAGCATACCTCCATCAATAAATTGTGCTACCGGTTTTAACGGTGTAGTTTTTATTGCCCAAAGACTTTAGTAGGAATGATAACAATTTATATTACTTCATCCGTTCCATTTTAACGGTGACAGTTTTATTAGAATTAAAAAATTATTAATAAGTTTTAAATTTATAAAAAAATAAGTAGTTAATACTAAATTATTTTTAGTTTTGAAAAACTCAAAATTATTAGAAAAGATAAAGAACAAGAAAGTATATAGATGTTTAGCCTATGTATATAATAAATGGTTTTGGAATTCTACATAATAATATTAAGGAAAAAATTAAAAAAAATTAAATTAAATCTCCTTGATTATATTTATTATATATTTTATTAGTATTTAACTATTTCAGCTTAACAAGATATTTCGATTTCAAATCCCACCAAAATAAAATTTTTTAGTATATTACTAATTATTAAAATTATTTCATGACAGTAAAATAAAATAAAATATGCTTATTATGCGCCAATTAATGTTGGAGAAGCTTTTAGTAGTTTGTCGATGAAGATGATTTGGATGGCCAGTACAGTTTAGCTTCAACAAACTATCCAACTGTTCTCATTATATTGAGGGAATTTCTGTGACCCTTTTCTTTTAATTTAAAGAAAAAATTGAAATTATATAAATAATATTACAAAAGTATTTTATGCATTTCCATTTTTTAGATAAAAGTATTTCATGTTATGACTTTTGTAATATGATATAATTAGTCGTGTTTCCGTACTTCGCACACGTAGAAGATAATTAAACTAAACTTTTTTTTAAGTAAAATTTTTATCTGTACGTAGTTTAAAGTATTAAAATTTGAAAAAATAAAATAATTTTATAATATAAACAAAAATACTTAAATCCAATGAAATAATAAATTATTGATAATTAGCATTAGAGGTTTATAGCTTGCCATAATTAAGTGGACATGTGAATTATATATATATAATTGGTCCGGTCACTCTCAAATCTTAATGGAGAGCCACCTCCAGAGCCTGATGGCTAAATGGACATTTGATTTATGATGTGAACTTTTTCTATAACTTTATAATAATAATAATTTTCAATGAAAAAATTCGTAAAATATTACAACAGTATTTTTATTTAAAGTTTTTTTTAAAATTACTAAAAATCACTTAACAATATTACAAAAATACTTTAATGCAAAAAATCACCTCAAATAATACCAAAAATTGCACATTCAATATATTTCTAGTATATTTTGGAAATTTCTTAAAAATACTTCAAGTATATTTTGGGATTATTTTGTGTATACTATGAAAATATCTTGAAAATTCATTGGGAACACTTGGTATACCAAAAAATATATTGGGAATACTTTTTGTATACCTTGAAATATTTCTAAAAAATTTTCAAGATATATCCGAAAATTTGATTGAATTGACCAAAAAGAAAATGAAGAAAAAAAAATAGAAGACTTTAAGTACTGAATTGCCCCAATTTTCACCAATTCTCAACCATTTTCATTTCAATAAACAAAATTCTTAAAGAATTTGACATAAACAAATGAAAAGAAATAATTGTAATGAAGTATTTGGCGGATTCAAAAAATCATAGATTGAGACGAGTACGGTGAAAGAATCGTAAAATCTGTAATGAACTTGTTGCTATATGGTTGTGAAATATCGTTGCAGACAAAGGTCTGAGTTACATCATAAGCATCTCGATTTTCTTTACTTCCTAATACAAGTCAACCAATTCTTGATTTGGACCCAACTTTAGATTTTGATAAATTGAAAGACCCAAAGGAATTCTTCTGTGCTTATGAAAGGCATGAAAATACTAGGAAAGAAATAGCCAAACATATAGGCCACTCTTTCATAAATTCTGATCAGTACAATGTATTTATGGTTCCACGGACTCAAAGACCAGAAATTCCGGGGAGATCTAAGATAGCAAAATATCAATATCTTTTTTTAGCCATGCATTTCCAAGAATCATGTGAAGAGGATATTCTCTCTAATTTTGGCTCAAGAGAACCAAATGTCACATTCCGATAAACAAACCAACAAAAAACTACTGTTTAATATCGGTGTTCATCCCATTGTTATCGAATTGGATGACCATGAGATCTCCGTCCTCCCTTTCCCTCCTCCTCCTCCTCAGAATTCCGTAGTTGATTCACTTCTCAATCTCACTCCTGCCATCTTCAATGCGGAGAAATGCAGAAGAACATCAAAGAAAAGTAGAAAGACGCCACACCACCCAAATTTCGATATAAAAAAAAAATTGAAAAATTGAAAAAGGTGGTAAAAATAAAAAAAAATACAGATAATTTTGAAAAAAAAAACATAATTTTGAGGAAACTATACTTTATACTCCTTTATTTTTTAAAAAGACTTTTTAACGTTCATTTTAAATTTTAGATTTTTAAACTTTTTCATTAAATTAAAAGACATATTTACTCTCTTTTCTAGTAAATGATAATTTTATAGCTTGTCTAACTCTATTAATTTAAATCCTATTTTTTCTCCTATATATATTCTCCAATTTGAATATATATACTTTAACTGTACATTTAAAAATTATGAATAAAATATATGTAATATAAATACTGTGAACAATTTTTTTTAATGTATCGTATACTTATCATATATTTTTTTAAATATATTTAATAATTTTGATAATACATGGATATATTTGTCAAAAATAAAAATATAAAAATATACAAAACATACTAATATTTACACAATACTATAAATATATGTATCATATAATTGTCATATATTTTTAATGTATATTTAATATTTTGAACAACATATAGATATATTTATCAAAAAATAAATATAGATGTATAGAAAACATATATTATATATTTACAATACTATATATATATAAGGTAATTTTTTATGAGTGAGACAATTTAGAGTGATTAGTGCAATTAAGAATTCTAATATTAATAGAAAATATTGCAAATATTTTATATGGAAATATTTCAAAAAAAACGTAATTTTTGGAAGAAAAAATTAGTTGAAGAGTTTTTTTGGTAGTTTTAAAATTTTGATATAAAAATGTTATAATGCTTTTTTTTTTTTTTTTTTTTTAATGTAGATTGGAAGTTAAACTAAGGGTTGATGAAGTTAAAACAATGGCGATTAAAGGGAATAATAGGCTGGTAAAGGAAATAATTTTGTATGGGACGACGTGTGGCGTAAGTGGCAAGATATTATTTGAGTGAAGGGTTTGAGATAGAATGTCGTTTTTAAAATTGGCTTAGCGGAGTTAAATGATAGCGTTTCAATTTGAGCAAATCAATGGCAAAAATGGGATACATTATAGTAGCTACAGTAACACCTCCACCTCGCGCTTTATATATGTATAGATACATGATATTGTTGCAAAAAGATGAATTCACCAAGGAAGAGATTCATCATTGTCATTTAGATCCATTGAAAGAAACTGCTAGTTGCAGAACCACCATGCATAGTTAGAATACCATTACCGGCGTACAAACCCAATTTCAAATGCTTATATTGCACTTGCAAATAGAATTATATGGATAAATAAGAGGATGAATTACAAATTTGTAAGCTTTCAACTTTAGCAATAGTTAAGAGATAATTTCAAATGAATAAAATATTTTAACGGACCTCACTTTTCTAATTTTATAATAAAATAGATATAATATATATTTTTAATTAATATAGTTAATATTAATTGATATATAATTAATAATTAACATATTTATAACTGAGTTAATAAAATCAATATAAAATTTATTTAAATAATATAAATATAATAACTAATGTAATTAATGTTAATTAATATATATGTAATTAATAATATAATTAACAATGTAGTATTGTGTTTTCTAACTTTCTATATTGGATTTTAATATGTTTTACAATTTTCTATGTTAAATTTTTTTTAGGTTATAAATGACAAGTTGTATGCTTTCTTTAATTTTCATTGAGTTTCCTCATTATCTTTATCAATACAATTAATAAGTGTTAACATTAATTAATTTTAAGAAAAAAATTTAATTTATTTGACAATTAAAAATATTATATTTTAATTGTTAATAGTAAATATAATATAATATATTAAAATATTATACAGGTTTTATAAATTGAAATTTATATCAATTATAAGGACAAAATATATTAAAAAATATAGTAAAAATTTTACTGATGCGACAATAAATAACACTATTTACAATTGCAAACCAATTTTATCGACAGTTACACTCAAAGTCCAAAAAAAATACATATTCCCATTGCCTGATTTGTACAAAACACTTGCTTCTTCACTCAATCTCAATGACTATTTTATTATATTATTTTTCGAAGCCCAAAAAATTTTATAATTATTAATTGCACTTCTTTAAAGATTTACAATCACTCGATATTGAAGCGGATCTAGCTTGGACAGAGAAATTTGAAGACATAATTCATACAGCCGACTCAATCTTTTATCAAATCAAAGCTTAATTGCAAAAATTCATATTCTTGATAAAAATGTCCCAATAAAATGGCAGCAAAAATAATGATATTGCAATTTTGAAAAGCTATTGAGCTTGCAGATACATATATGTATGCTTGTCAAGATATTCAAACTGAAGTATTTATCAACTTGAGAAATCCGCAGTTAGTATTTAAAACATGCATACCTGAATCTGATCCTAGGCTTTGATATGCATCACTAACAGCTGCTCAGATGATCTCCATAACACAACAGCCTGTGCTCAAGCAAAAGTTTGGGAAACAAGGAGTCTTTGCTTTCCACCTGATGTCCTGACATTTTGTACAGATTCATCGTTAAGAAGGCTGCAGTTTACACCTAAACATTTCTAGCAAAATTCCACCTTTGTTAATGCAATTCTTCATCACTTGCCACCTTTCCCATTTTCGAGATGAGGTCTGTTGCACTTGCGCTGCATGTTTTTACCGAACTGAAGTTCTTTGGAGCTGCAACTCGGCAATTATCACTCATACATTAGCATATAACTCTTGTTGCCAATCTATACAATGGCATGCAGACGTATCTGGTTCATAGAAACATAGCATCTGAAATCTTATATGCAATCAAGCTTGCAAATTACAGTACCCCTTGAAAGAAATAAATATGAAGGTTTTGGGTATATTTTTTGCACTTGCTAGGATAAAACACATACCATTTCAGACATTAAGCAGTTATAAAGGCCAGAGGACTAATGCATTGAGCAAGAGCTAATACTATGAGAGAAAAAGGCCAAGTTAATTTACAACAAGGTCAGTTAGAACAGAGATAGTAAACTGAAAAAGGCCAAAAAGAAAAAAAAAAACTAATATGATTAACGCCTATAATTCTCAGCAGCCAACAAAAATGAAAAGATGCATTCTGTTGCTCCCTCACATCCATTCTTATTCAGAAAGACAAAATAAACAGGCTCTAAATGCACCAAATAGAAAGCGACAGAAAAAGAAACAAGCGCATATGGCTATAAGAGCACCTCTCCAAAAAGCCCAAAACATTGAAAGTAGCTCTTTTGACGAATAAAATAACAAAACAGCATCTCATTCTAGCAGAGGCAGATGCTTCAATGCCGCTATTGCATCAGAGGAGAATGCCAAAACTGAAAGGACATAAGCTGCAAACGCTAACCATCCAGCTACCCAACTACAGAACAAATTGGTGCCACTCAGACCAATAACTCATGTTGCTTTTATATTTAAGCAAATAAGCTAAAGATCCCATTAATCAATATAGTAGGAATGATGCAACCAGAATGTTAGTCTTTTCTAACAGGATGAGAACACTTATTTATTACTCATGCTGAATAGAAGGCAAAATTATGTTTAATCTCATCTGGAAATAAAGCATAATCTTGCGATTCAACATATTAAAATTTAAAATTATGGCTCATGATGCCAAATTTTGGTAACGGTATATAATATAGAGTTTATGTAAATAGCGGCCACTCCTGTCTAGCATCTCACAGGGTATTGACATAACTAGCTGTGCTGTGCATTGAAAAGCTATACCACACTTAAGCGTGACTGTTAAGTCAATAAAAACTAGCGTGACAAGCACAGGTGCTAAGAGCTCTAACATATGAAGAGTGGAAAAGAAAACAAGTCAGGACCATATAGATAGATCATTAACTGTTGACAGAGTCACAGCTATAGAGTGATAGTGTAGTTCAAGTAGTTTGAAGATCCTAATGCATTTGATAAAACCCAAAAATCAGTCTTTTGGATTCTAAAGTGAAATCAAAGTTGCCCGAATTCGAACTTCCAACAGTAGTATCATTTCATATAGCAAAGGATGAAATGTATAAACCAAGAAACTGAGGCGCAACATTAATTCCTTGGTGATGATTGCAGAAGAAGCAGGCAGAAAACTAGAGAGAAAAGAATTGTGAATCTGACACCAACTATAAAGAAGTAATCATATTTTCATCTGGATAGCATACAAGGGCATTTACAATTGTATGAATCAAACTAATATTTAAGTAGAAATCTTTTAAGATTCTTCTGTGAATCCCTGACTAATAGTCAAATTTCAAAAACTAAAATCCCCTTACAGAACTTTGCCAAACCTCAACAGATTGCTGATCCTTCCTTGTGATGAACATTTTGCTTCCTCCAAAAGTCATGTTGGTTACCCTTGATCCACCAATATCCTTCAATCTCCCCATCAGATTCCTTCTAAAAACCCTTTCCGGCAACTCATCTTCGCTCTTCTTGGAAGAATTCATGGCAATCTCAGACCAAAGTTCTACATCTCCTCCTTTACTACAAAATATTTGACTCCCATGAGCCTCAATCTTACACCCAACTCCTTCTTTCTTCACATTCAATACTTTCCTATTATCACCCAAGCACATCCAAGGATTACTCTCCACATTACCCAACTTCCTCAAATCTGTGTAAAAGACCTCTCCTGAATTCACACCAACTTTGAAGATTGCTGATAAAGTATCTGATACAGTAATATCAGAGAAACAATCAACTCTCTCCTTCAATTCCCAAACAACATTACCAGACCTAATATCCCACAACCTCACGTTCCCCAATATACCAGAGGGTCCGCTATGAGACCCAGATGCCATTACTACGCCATAGCCATCTACCCACTTCAGTTTCGTGGCTGGGATGGCCGAATCAAGATCTGCACCGAATATCTCGCAGTGACCTATCTCGGTTACAGGAGAAAATGTATGCAAATCATAGACCATGATGGAGTTGGAGTTCCTGCGACCCGATTCGAAACTCGTGAACAACAAATCCGGTGAAGACCCAATTGCTTGCACCGTCGAGCTCGACCTGGTCACGTTTTCCCAACACAAAGTCTCCTTAACAAAACCCTTTTCAAGATCGAGAATTTGCATTCCCGAGAAATCGGTGGCTCCTGCGGCTGCTATGTTTGGGGAAATCGCCAATAGAGAATCGATTGCCGTGAACTGGGTTAGAATAGTTGCCTTTCTGCGCAGAGACCAGTCGAAGGACGTAATTTTGCTGCCGTGGGCGACGTGCAGGGTCCCAAACGGAGTCGTAGCCATGGTGGAGGCCGAATCGCGGCCATTCAACGGCAAAGTTTGAGACTTTTCGAGGTTGAAAGCATCGAACTGAGAAGGATTGGATAGAGAATTAATCAAAAAGGACTCGATATCATAAAATTTGGACTCAGCAATCATATCTTCCAGATCGAAAGCTTTAGCTTTTGAAGGCAGATTCCCGGTTCTCAACAGAGACAGAAGAATAGAGAACAACTCAGGGTCTCGGTCGATGAATCGAGGACCCAGTTGCGTAGACTCCGCGAGTTGAGAGAAGAGTGATTTGGGTCCAGCAAAGGCTAAGGTTTGCTTCGTGGTCTGAAAGATTTGGCCACCAACACCGATTGTGATTATATCCGATTGTGGACTTATCTTGTGAGGATGATTAAAGTTGAGATTTTGAGAGGCCATAGATGTTGTAGAAGGAGGCATTCTTCACAATTCCCCGATTGCCTTTTCTCTTCTAAGCACAGGAGGATGATGATGATGATGATGATGGAAGCGGCGGCGGAGTGTTGATAGGCGGTGTAACAGGTGGTGGAATTATATAGTGATGGAAAAAATGGTGGGAATCTAGAAGGTCAACCATTGCGTTGATGGTCAAGAAGAAAAGAAGGATCTTTCTTGGACAGTTCAATTCATTGGCTTGGAGCTTCTGTTGGAAAGTTGAAATTGAGCCTACCAATTTAGACCATGTTTTTGCCGCTTTACACAGCCTTAAATCAAAATTAAAATTTTTTTTTTTTTGAGAAAAATAGCAAATTCATTACTCAACATGTCTTAGATCCAGAAGAAGTTCTTGTGCCAAGAATTCAGGAACATCCGACCAAAAAGAAGGAGAATGGAACCTAACAGAACAGAGTTCCTAGCTGAAGTATGTGCTATATAGTATTACAACTTCTTCTAGCACAAGACACAACATAATTACTGTTCAGAGCAGGCATATCTTTACAGTCTTGAATTATTGAACCAAACTCTGAGTGATCTGGCCTTCTATTACGCTGGTTGATAGCGTCGGCATCAAGCTCAAAAATGACACGCGGCAGAGACAGAAATTTACTGTGTTGAGTTTTTAAACAATTATCTTGGAACTCATTTAGTCCAGATTCAACAAATTAAAGAAATTATTAATGTTGTACACACTGAATTTTTGAATTATTATTATTTTTAACGAGTTTAATTTTTGATTTAATACGAATTATATTTAATATTAAAGATTCAATAGAATATAAATTTATACAATAAAGTTATTTTTCAAGAATCTAAAGCTGTGTTTTTTTTTCTTAAATGACATTACGTTATTTATCAGAAAATATTTATCTAGATGCATAAATTCATTCTTAATTTTAAATCAAATCAATGATAAATTAACAACTACAATATATATATATATATATATTATAAAATAATAATTACTTCTCTTAATTTAATTCATGTGTCAACTACATCTAAAAAACAAAATTTCTTTATGGAGCTTGTATGGAATGAAAAATTCTCCTTCTATTTGATTAATTAACAAAATGAATATTTTCAGGAATTGCCAACCAATCCCTTACATAATCCAAAAATCTTAGGATTAATTATTTGACCATTGACAAATACCCACCTGTTTTTGTCATTATTTTATTAAGAAAAGAGAGAGCAACCAGCCAAGAAGACCTTATTTCTGTTTCTTTATTGGATAAATGCAATTTTGATGTCAATTATTTTTAACAAACTTAATTGCCCTTTTCCAACTAATTATTCTATATGTGATTTAATAAATAAAGACACATGTTATTCAATTAAACCCAAAGTCATGGTTAACATTTTTTTTTACGAGAGAAAGCATTAGAAATGATCAATTAGTTGTAATTGAAATGAAGCAATTAGTTGATGTTGAAATGAATTATTTGTTGAATTAATCTTAGAATTGATGCTGGAGAAAATAAAAGGATTAGGTATCGGGATTATTATACCATGGATCTATATCCATGTATTAATATGGACAAGAAGCTTATACATGTAAGAAATCAGAGCTAAAAATATTCATTCCTTTTTTAAAAAAAAAAAATTAATGAATTAAAGCGTTAACTTTAGAGTCAATATGTTCATTAGTTTATTGATACAAATTTATTTGTTATAAAAGTGTAGGTTCATTAGCAATGAAGTAAAATTTCATTAATTTATTGATACATGTTCATTTTGTTTTAAATTGTAAGTTCATTAACAGTGAAGTAAATATTCATTAGTTTATTAAGACAAATTCATTTGTTATAAAACTATAGATTTATTAGGAATAAAGTAAAAGTTTATTATTTTATTAATACAAATTCATTTATTATTAAACTATAGGTTCATTATTAGTAAGTTATATATTATAAACTATAAATTCATTAGAAATAGAGTAAATATTAATTAATTTATTAATATAGGTTAATTTTTTTATAAACTATAAGTTCATTTTTTATAAATTATATATTATAAATTATAGGTTCATTTGTTATAAAATGTAGATTTATTAATAATAGAGTAAAAGTTCATTAGTTTATTAATACAAATTCATATTTTTTATATAAATTATAGGTTCATTAGCAATAAATTATAGGTCATAAACTGTAAATTTATTAGCAATAAAGTAAAAATTCATTATTTTGTGTATTTAATTTAATATATATTATATTAATTTTTTTGTATTTTGATTTGTATGTATGAATCTATTGAATACTCTTTGAAAAAACTCAAAACGCAATAAAAAAAATCCCACATGAAAATAATAAATTGAGACAAAATTACACTAAAAAAATAAAAAAAACACAAAGAATAGAAAATAATGAAAAGAATGGAGCGGTAACTCACATTAGAAAAACACAAAAAAAAAGAGAGAATAGAAGTTCATTAATTTATTAATACAGATTCTTTTTTTTTTTTTTTGTAAACTATATATTCATTAACAATAAATTATAGGTCATAAACTGTAAATTTATTAGTAATAAAGTAAAAATTCATTATTTGTGCATTTAATTTAATATATATTATATATATATATATTTATATTTTGATTTGCATGTATGAATCTATTGAATACTTTTGAAAAAACTCAAAACGCAACAAAAAAACAAAATCCCACATGAAAATAATAAATTGAGACAAAATCGCACTAGAAAAATAAAAAAAAAAACGATAGAGAATAAAAAATAATGAAAAAAATGGAGCAGCAACTCACACTAGAAAAACACAAAAAAGGAGAATAGAGAATATTTAAGAAGAGAATAGAGAATGATGAAGAGAAAGAATGAACAGAAAACACACACAAACAAAAAATCGCACCAGAATAGAAAAATACAATTCTGTTGCAGAAAAGGAAAGAAAAACTTACCGTTCACTTGTGTAAATGCATCCTAATCCATGTTGCAATATGGATCAGGTATTTAATATAATTTGCCTTGGCCACTATGTGCAGGCTTCAATTAAAGATTCTAAGTTCGCATTGCCTTTAATGGGCTTCAAGGCATCTCTTAAGACGCTCATAAAAGTTTCAAGCTCCATAATCCATATTCTGTGGTCCCATACAATAATTACTTGTACGGCTAATCAAAATTAGTTCATTGTTGGAATTTAATTAGATTTGGCAAATGAAATTTCGAATTTTGGATATATTTGAATAAATTCGCAGGCCAATGCCCCTTCTGACCAAAAAAAAAAAAGAACTTCAATGAACTAAGTACCGCATTTGGCCGCAGGAACATCAACGAATTTACCAGAATTCGTATGTTCATCATTAGCATGTTATAATGTCAATCTCCATCTCCATTGAAATTATTATTGTAAAACTGCCCTATTGCTATTAATCATTTATATTACATATGAAGTAGATGACAGCACAGAAATATTTAACAAGCGCTGTTGGTTCGTCTTTATGCCTAAATTAGAGGGAAAAAAGTGCAAAATGGTACCACTTGTCCCTATTTTCAGGTCAGGAAGAACTCAAAAACAGCCTTCGTATCAGGGTCAGTCTGGCCTCCTCCCTCAAAAACCCCATAAAATTCACTGCAGTTGGCTTCAACAAGTATGGTGCTTGTTTGTTGCCAATGGAGATCTTGTCAAGAGGCATCATATGATGCATTGCAATGATATCTAACTGACGCCGGGCTGCATCACAGGGAAGGACCAATTCTTGCATGCTCCATCCTCCTTCCCGATATCGCTTCCATTGACCCACCAGTCTGGATCATTATTATTAGCCTTTTGGGAATCTCCTCCGTCAGTATTCTCGAAGTTGAATTCTTTCAGGGAGCCAAGAGTTATGGATCGATGCTTCTGATGTCGCGGTGCCTTCTCCTCATCTATTGAAGCCTTTTCTGGTGTTCCGTTAGATGTTTCACCAACGCGGCAATCAAAGTTGTGTACCATTTCACTAGAGTTTGCTTCTCTTTCAGGTGTTGTTCTGCTCGCTGCAGTGGCTGGAATGACTGTTACAGGGGATGTTGGCTTTGATTTCACAGAACTCAAGGCATCTTCAGCAGTTAGCTCAAAAGAAACTCTATGGTTGGCAGCTTGATCATTTTGGTTTCCATTGTCTGAATGAGAGTGAGATGCAACATCTGAAGACTGACAATCCGGAGGAAAGCTACATGACGTAGGCTTTGCAGCATCTGGGGTCAAAGTTCCTGAACCTTGACGTGATCCCAACTCTTGATTGGAGAGGTTATCAAGGTTCAAGAGCTTTGGAGGATCAGCCAATTGAAACTCAGGAAAGCGAGGGCCACTGGCAGCAAACTCTCCATCAGGGAAAGGAGATGATGTGCCTGATCCCGAAACCCCTGAGCTAGGTGAAATCAGCTGGCCAACAGGGCTTCCAGGATAAAATTGGTAAGACTGAAATTCATAATTTGCAAATGGGAATTGTAGGCCAGCCCCACCATTCCTGAGGGTGGGGTCAAGTAGCTGGGCAAAAGGCACCTCAGGTGAGGATGGTGTAGTCAAGTGCACAGACTCTGGAGGAGGAGTGAAAGGTGCAGTTGATGGTTCAGTGGTGAATGTTGAGAATACAGGTGGTGAGACTAACTGGGTTTCGTGAGCATATGGGCCAATAGCAAAAATGGAGGCAGGTCCACTTGGAGAGTACATGCTGGCAGATATGGAGGTGAGTGAGAATATACCAGCTGGTGACTGTGAAGCAGATGGTGGTTCTGATTGAAGGAAAGAAGCGGGAGATGAGGGGGGTGCAGCAAAGGGGAGTGTGATGGCAGGTGGTGCTTGGGTTGGATTTTCTGTTACAGAAGAATCATTCCCAGAGACAGAACTTTCAGGAACAAGAACAGCATGCCCAATTCTCTTCCTGTCTCTGTGATATCCAAAACACCAGTATACACTCAAGCAGCTTCCCCATCTTCTCTTCTGCATATGTAAAATTACATGGGGAAAAAAAATTCAGAACAGAAACCACAATGGAAGGCACTTCAGGCTTCTTTTAATTCAGCACCTGAGAGAGCAAACTATTTTTACTGACATACAGGTTTGTTAGTCCTTAGCTCCTCAACTAAAGTATGTCTGATATTATTAGAAGGTATTTAATGTAGAAGTCTCACAAACAAAAATTGGCAGTTAAATTTATAAGCATATACCAAAATAACTGGCATCTGGCTAAAATTAATCATTGAGAATCTTCTCCACTGCAACTCTGCAACTTAGCACATCGTACATTTGATATAAAGGCAACCGTTCCCGTAGAAAAATTAATTATACGGACATATCTCATGGACCGTTTAAATAATCAAAACCATGAAAATAACAGAGCAAAAGATATTTCACTCCTTTCTCTGACTTCTTCCCAGTGACACAATCCCCAGATTCAGTCCGCTATACCCGCGTCTCACTAAGTAATCTCCAATCCATGATTTCAGTTCCCAAAAAAGGAAAAAAACATGAGCTTTGAACAATCATAAATAACATTAACAAGCAGCCCAAAATGAATTCCTTTCTCTTTCCCCAATCTTCTCTAGACCATGTTTTTACTAAAAATAGCTCTTTTATCATCACATTAAAAAAAACGAGCAGTAATCTTACTCATGCATCACTCAAGGGAAAGAACAATATGCTAATTCTTTCATAGGGTGAACAATCAAAGAGGTGATATTTTCGGATTGCCAATTTTACAGATCCTAGTGAAGTTGATCAACTGCTATAAGTGCACAAAAGCATCCAACTTTAACTTCAAAACTAAACAGTTAATGCTAAAGCAACACGCTTTCTCCAAACAGAAGTCAACCTTTGAACACTAAAAGGATGGTTTTATCATCATCATCATCATATTATTATTATTATTATTATGCCAACAAGCATTTCGCTACTTTAGAAAGCAAAATCAGCAGCCATTTTTGCTTCCAAAAACAAAACCGATCACCAACAGATCTCAAAACTCCATAATTCCAAAAAAGAAATAGGAAAAAAAATATAAACTAACGCATGAAATTCAAACAAACTCGATTCAGAGCTGAAATTCATACTGAGCAGCATGGCATCAACGGGAGGAAAATTGAAGAATTACTGGAAACAAAAACACAAAATCAATAAAAATAAAAGGCACCTGAACCGTAGCTTGAGGAACACGAATCTCGGCGGAAGCGATCGCAGAGGCGGCGGCGTTTATAGTATCTAAAGCGTTGTTAGAAGGTCTGGAGTCTCCACTGACGCCTCTCATCTGAGTTGTGAGGTGTAATTTTCCTGGAAAACGTTGAAAAGTTTCGACGAGAAAATCAAAATCGAAATCTGCGTTTTTGTTTTAGAGTGAATTTTATTTTTTTGTCAAGAAATTGAATGTGAGCTCTGTCTTTGTATTTATATATATAAAATACTAAATAGAAACTGTTTTATCAATGAAAGGCAAGGCTTTTGAGGTCCAACACGGCAATGACTTTGCTCCCATGTAATTACCCTTATTTTCTTTTATTCATATAATAAATAAATACTATGTTTATATCGTTATTAAGGTATTAATATCATATATAATAGTCTTATTAAATATTTCACCAAATTTAATAGTTTTAGAGAACTGTATAACAAACAATAGAAATAATTATTTTTTTATTTATTAAACTCATTAATATTAACCTACGAACGGTAAAGGGTTATAAATTTAATATTACTATTAATTTTTATAAATAAAAATATTAATTAAATAATTTTTTAAAAAATAAAAATAATATTAAAAAAATTCATTTTAGAGGGTATTTTTTTTTATTTTTTTAGCTTTTTCAAATACATAGTTAATTTTTTAATATTTTTAAAATAGAAGGAAAAAAAAAGGAAAATCTAGTATTTATAAATTGTAATAATTATTATCAATAGTGCGCACGTGTGTATCAGTCAATCCCCCACTTCTGTCTAAAATACCTTTCGTGCACACATCACCAACCGCATACCGAAATGGGTCCCACCCCTCCTTCCATAACTCTTCCTTAACCTTTCTATGGTTGGTCCATCATCATCTCCTCACTTACCCCTTTCTTTCCTCCTTTTTATTTTTATTTTTTATAAATTATATTTCTTGATTAGTCATAATCTCTTGTTAATTATAATCATTATTACTTAATAAATAACCCTAAAATCTCTCTTTCTCAATCCAAAACCTCACCCATATAAACTTCTTTTCTTACTTTTTGACCCCTTTTTCATATAATTTTTCTTCATTATGTTTTGCACTTTTCAATTTTGATTAGATTTTATTTTCTTCCTTTTAAAACAAATCTCTCATTTCTTTCAAATTTCCACTCTAATCTTCTTGAATAGGTTATGTCATCAATTCATTTGAACATTTTTACTTTTCAAGAATAATTTGCATATGGACAAGTTCAACATTAATATTCCTATTCTAAGAAGAAGATTTTTTTATTATTTTTTTAATATTTTTATATAAAAAATGCCCAAAATTAGGAGTGTGATAATATATGAAAATCATACTTCTAGAAAGAAATACATTACCCATAATTTGGTCTTGACCAAAAGCATTTAAAAGACCCCAAGATTTGCCTTTATAATACTTTCACTTGACAAGGCTTTATAAAATTGATGCCCCAAGAAAGTTTATCATATCCCAACCCTTCAACTTAATAATCCCACATGCCAAAAGATCCTTTTCATTTCTCTTCACCCAACTTTTCCTTTGTCTTTTGACTCCCTTTTACATTTTTTTTTTATGGTTCCTTTTTTGGAATAATATGTATCATTGAATAATTCTTAGTTTAGGGAAATATTCTGATTATACTATTTCAAATGATAGTAATGAACTACTTCAAAAGTTTTAAAGTAACTACATATCTAAAACTCGAATTGATAACTCTAATTAAATTGAAAGAGTATCGTGTCAACTTATCAACACTATCTCACGTGTATCACTTACATAATTTAATTCTATACTACTATTCCCCCTAGCCATACAAGGATTCAGTTTGTTGCTTCTCTCCCTTTGCTGCAAATTCTACTTTATTCTTTGGGTACAAAGCTTGAAGACCCTCAAAAATTGCCATACTTGGATAACAAACCACCTAATCCTTGTGAAAAATTTTTGGACCTTATCTTTTGGGTTTAATTACTTGCTTTTCAAGGCATTTTTTCCAATTAATGTATCCATATGAAGCTTTAGTCAAAAGAAGGTAAAACCTCCCTCATTATAATCTTTGTAGTGTCCCATAAATATAATCTTTCTTCTACTTCCCTCCATCTTTTTCCCCTTTGAAGATGCAACAAAAAGTGTTCTTTTCTTCCCTTTTCTTTTAAAAAACAAAAAGTCAAAAGGAAATATAAAATTTCATATAATATGTTGAAATCATGATGTAACTCTAATTTTTAATTATAGACAAATTTGTGTTCAACAAAATTAAATTAGAGCAAAGCAGCAGCCTAATCCTAGCTCAAATAGTCAAAATGATTAGGGGTGACATCTTAAATTTGAGTCTTGATGATAATAGATGTCTACTTAATTTTTAATGATAAATAGATCAGACACATCAGATAGTATTGGTGAAAAAATTCAACAAGATTTTCATCTAGGTTCTCAACTCTCAAGAGTTCCAACCCTGCAAGAAATGCTACATGGTCTTCCAAGAGTTTAGAATCCATGTGTTCTCCATGTTGAAAAGAATAATATAATAATAAAATGAGCCAACGGATGTGATCTTCTGATTTTTTTTTTCTTTTACCTTTCTACGTTATACCATAAGATCGGATTGAACTTTGAATAATATTATCATTTTGAAACAATTTCATTAGAGAACTTGTACAAAGAATTCTGAAAGCAATACGATTATTAGCCCACGAAACTTTAGAGACTTAGAAAATTCTTCTTGTGCAGCGAAGCTTCCGAATCTTAATTCATACTTGTAAAACTTGAAGATCTATTAGATGAACTTAGGCTTGAAGAACACCGAAAATGAGAAACAAAGAAAAAATGGTGGTGACTGGGGAGAGAATGCGGGAAGGAATATGAACAGACAGAAATCACTCGCTATCTCCACGGAATTAGGGATAGAAGTAGAAAGCAAATAAAAGAGTTGTGCTGAAATTTGGGAGGAAAATGAGAAAGCTGAAAAAATCCTGCTTCTTTTCACTAGGTCTAACGAATTCACTTTTAACTCAAACCCATTCAAGTCGAAATTCCTCAACCTATAATGCTTTTTTACAAGCATTATTAATGTAACTAAGTTAAAGATTTGGTATGCAGAAATGATGAAGTGCCGCAACTCATGGAAATTTCTTTGTTGAAGCAAAATATGGATAAATGCTTCAGAAGCAATAACGGCAAATTGGAAATATGATAAGAGGTTAAGGTGAGATGAGGTAGAAATAACTAAACAAATAACAACAGTGTTATGTTCATTTAGATTCACTGCTCTCCAAAGATTCGCCACTAGTAGTAACAAACAAAAGGCCAATCTGTAAAATAAACCTTTCATCAGATTTCTGCAAAATTATAGTCCATCCCACCAGCAAGGATATGCCATCATCTGATTTTGTACATCACTTCAGCATTCACATGTCTTTCCGAAACCATAGAATCCAGTAACAGCTACAGCAGAAAATACAGAACGGGTAAAATGCATACTTCACTAGCAGTCTGGACGATGAGCCAAACGTATTTATTAGTGGTACGGAAAATAAGCCGCACATATACTTATTTCTCTTATAGACTACAACTTCTCAGGCACCTAAGCAGCCAAGCTTTTTGAAGCAATCTCAAAAACATTCTCTGAGAGTCCATTTGTAGAGATGATCCTTTCGAGCTGTGCCTGTAAAAACACCAATCTATAATGAATTTGCCAATAATAAACAACAGGAACGATCAACTGGTATGAAAGCTGATGTTTGCCTCACGGACAACACCGCCTTTCTAAAGATGGTACTTCAGAAATTAAAAACAAAGGGTGCAAATACACCAAGAGAGCACGATAGTTACCTTGGCAAGGGTTTGCCGGGTTTCATCATAGCGCCTCCATCTTGAGAAGGTTGACACCATACGAGAGGCCACCTGCACTCCATTATTATTAGTGATATACCCTAAGGATCCAATTAACACCTAGATGCCTACAGAAAATGACAGCTGACATGATTCTAGAGATGTTTCTGAAGACAGACCTGAGGATTGATTTTGTCTAACTGTAGCACTATCTCCCCTAAGAACTGATAGCCTGAACCATCTTTTGCATGGAAATTCACACGAGAACCACAAAATCCTCCAATAAGTGAATATACCTGTTTCAGGAAAAGATTCAAGTTAACGCAACCAAAAAACTAAAACAAGGGCGTACATGATTGCACATTCACAGACAGACATTTTTTATAACTGACCTTGTTTGGATTACGCAGGTCAAATGCAGGATGATTCAAGAGGTTTCGCTCATTCTCGACATTCCCAGGAATGTCAGATGAGGCTTGAAGAGCAAACCATTTATTCACGACCTATGAAAGGAGAACAAATTATAGAGAAAAATATTCAAGGAACTTACACGAAGCAGTCAGAAACAGATATTCCTCAAAAACAAATGAGTGCCTTAGAACATAAAAGCAGACTGCCATATTCCCAAAAAAAAAAAAAAGGATTTAGAAATCATTAACAAAATATACTCCTATAGAAACTAACTTTACATTTTCCTCCACCAAATTGCATCCCAGGAAAACTTAAAGACCAGCAATATAGAGACTAGTCATCTTTTTGTTAAAATTACCTTTTGATGAAGAGGTCACAGGACAAACACATGGAGGTTCACATAAGCAATTAAAAGATACTGAGTAAGATATTCACCAGAAAATGATGCTGCCACTTGTTATAGAAGTCCGCCAATACTACATCACGTGTTTTACCAGGATTTTGAGCAATTGCTGCCAATGCTGCAAATTGTTCTGTCATATTTGTGGCAGTTTTGTATTCATGTAATGCAAGCTTTATTAACTCCTCATCTTCCAGGGATGCCAGATACGCTGCAGATGATTTAAAACAGAGACATGGTTAACAACACAAAAGGTAGCCTCCATACATCCAGAAAAAAATGTATTACTTGTTACTGAGCAACACAGACCAAGGGCAACATTTTTCAGAGCACGTCCAGGCATGTTAGGATGGTCAAATACATACTCTTCAGAGCTCCTATTATTTTTAAACCTGTAAAGCACAAAATATTCATAAACAGAGGTTAATCAACGAATGGCAACATGAAAGAGTGAAAATATATTATATTTTAGTTAACTTTACAAAAGATGCCTTACTGTGCTCAAAAGCTCGCTTTCAGTTCAGAGGCAAGCTGCTTCTTAATGAAAGATCGAACAGCATCTGGGTCTGCAACCTCCATCAGGTCCATTATTTCTCCTTCACCAGGCAAAGTTATAGCCTTCGCAATAAATTCCTGGACAACAAAAAGGAAATTGAGGTTGATCAGACTATTTAACTTTAGGGTAAATTACACTTATAGTACTCCAACTATATGCGTAATAACTTAGTATCTAAATTATAATTTGTAACACAAAATTACTTTTAACTTTGAGTTTGTAACACAAAACTTCCTCAACTGGGTTAACAGATTGTTGACATGGCATTTCCATCTCATTTCATAATTTTACACATGAAATTTCCATGTCATCAAATTTATCATACCACTTTTCTCCTATTTATTTTCTCTCTCCTCTTAAAATCCCTTTTTCATTCATTTTCTTCACTTTCTCATCAACCAACATATTTTCTTTCACTTTCTCAACAACCAAACAATTATAAAAAGGAAATTTAGAAATCCCAACACCATACAACTAGAAAACTACCATAAACATCAAAATGAAAATACCAACACTTAAAATTTTTCAGGAAATTCCATGTAAAACATTCCATGGATTCCTTCCAATTTTCTTATTTTATAATATCATTGGAAATCATATAAAGACAATTCCTATTTAATATAGCTATTTGTGCAATTATTTTACGATTAAGAAGCAACTGTTTTTTGTACAGATTCTTTATTAATATACTATAACTATGGGATACCCCTTTTTCACGAATTACTGCATTTATCCGAGTGACCCACAAACGACGAAAATGTCTTTTTTGTCTATCTCTATCCCGATGGGCCGAAACCAAGTTGAGTGAATAAAAAATCCCAAGGAGATTCATGGCCAAGGGGAAGGATGTGCGAGTAAGGGTTATTTTAGAATGTACCGGTTGTATTCGAAACAGTGTTAATAAGAAATCAAAAGGCATTTCCAGATATATTACTCAAAAGAATCGACATAATACGCCTAGTCGGTTGGAATTGAGAAAATATCAATCCATATTGATTGACTGCCTCCATTATGTTGTTGCTAGCAAATACCACTATTTTTTGTTTTAGATCTTCCAAATCATTCCCGCAGGAGATCCGGACCCATTTTTTTCTGATCCTTCGATAAAAAGATTCATTCTCTTCATAAAAAATAGGAGATAGAACCAATAAAGATTTCTTTTTCGATTCATCCCTTGAGTTGAATAAC
>CATIWF010109144.1:0-12330 GCA_949630135.1 Balakata baccata
CCTAAACACCCGTGTAGGAGGCGAATTTGTCTTAAGGAAACTGTGTGCTACACAGGCCTCAGATTGTTTTCCATTTTCTACTATTGATTTTGAATATTGAATTAACATTTCTCCTATTTCTTGTATTTGATTTCTAACAATTACATTGACTGTATTCAAATTATATAAATTGCAACAAGTCAGTATATCAAAAATTATTTGTAATATAAAATTATCTTAAATTTTATTTCATAACTAAAATAATTTTTGAAATGCTGAATTGTTACGATTTACATAATTGGGGTACCGTCTGTGTAATATTCACCTC
This sequence comes from Balakata baccata, assembly GCA_949630135.1. Taxonomy (NCBI): domain Eukaryota; kingdom Viridiplantae; phylum Streptophyta; class Magnoliopsida; order Malpighiales; family Euphorbiaceae; genus Balakata; species Balakata baccata. The sequence goes on from CATIWF010109144.1 coordinate 308, forward strand.
CAAAATATTATATCATCTGCTTCTCCTTCTTCGTCTCTGTCTGTTTCTCATTTTCGTCAACAACTACACCACTGTTTCCACCAACACACGACCACCAGGCCCATTGAGTAATCCCGATACCACTACTCCTCTGTTGCATTGCAGATTATCACTATTGAGAAGGTTTGAAGAATCGGAGTACAGAAAGGAGAGAAGAAAGAAAAAAGAAAAAATGAAAAAGAATGTAAAAATAAAAATAAGTTTAGTACAAATGAAAAAAATAAAAGTGATGGAAAATTTTGAAAAAAAGGGGTACACATCCTTTAAAATAGTTTTACCAATATATATATATAATTGTTAATAAAATTTTATTTTATATTAAATTAGTATTGTATTTTGAAATTAAAATTTTATGTCATATTATTAAAATTTTGTTTTTGTGAATTTATACTCATGTGGTACCGTCCATATCAATAAGTTCGATGTACACATCAATAAATTGAGTATCTATCAATATGAATCTACATTTAAAACCGGTTCACTTAGCCATGTTTTGATAGATTTTAGCAGGTTCAATCATACTTTTGATTTGTCATTTTGAGTTTAAAATGCTAGCATTTTATAAAAGAAATACTTGTCTAATTAATTTGGACTTAATTACAAGAAACTTACTTTTTTTATTATTCATTTTACTTTATTTCAATTATATTGCGGATTGTTTTAATGTGCATAAATATTATTATATTAAAAATATTTTTATTATGGTTTTGTATCAATTATAATTATTAGTGGGGGATCCTAAAATTTTATACAGTGGTCCATATCTATAATAAAAATTTTAATTAAAAATATATGCATGCATTAATAAAATAATAAAAAAAATTCTTTTATAGCAATCATCCACGAGTTTTATATTTTGAAAATAATATATAATTTTGCCATCAATATTATTGTCTTTAACAGATAGTTGTTCATTAATCAAGTTAGATAATTAAAAAGTTCTTGAAATATCATATTTATTTGCAGATAAAGTTTGTTTTTTTAAAATACCATAATATAATTCATTGATAAAAAAACCATATAAATAACCTATAATAACATTAATAAAATATTATTAAAAAAGCATTAAAAAAATAATGATGACCAAAAATAGAGAAATATGAGCTTTTATGTCTTTGTTTTTACTCTACTTGAGAGCATTAACTGCACAATAAATAATAGTTGGACAGAGAAGAAGGTGTGGACCAACGGTAGTGGAAATTGGGAGAAAAAAGGGTCTGAGTTTCATTTTTCAATCACTTTACCAATTTTTTATTAAGAAATTTTTTTTTTACTAAAAAATTTATCTTTTTATCTTAATTTTTCTTCATAATTTTTTAGGTAGACTCAAATCATATCATTTGTAAATTAATTCAATCATATAATAATATATATGTATATTGTATTCACTCGAACTAATAAAAATAAAATAATTAAATATATGTCAATATGTGGTTGGATTAGTCCACACATAATGTAATAGACTGAATCTATCTAAAAACTTCTCTTTTTATAATCAAATGTTTTAATTTGTTTATTGATTTTTGTATTTTTTATATGAATAATTAGAAGAAAATTTAATTTTTTTATATTTTATTTAGGTCCGCTTTGTTTTTTAATGGATCCATATTAATATTTTACAACTATTAACATAACATTTAAAATTTTTTTGAGATCATCATTGGACCCACAGTTCATAACCTACATCTATGTCTATTAATTATAAATATTAATATTTTATTACATATTAAATAAGTATAATATAAATATTTTTTATGAAATTTGAAATCTTATTGTCTATAAATAAGTTCAATATAGGTATTTATTTTTACCAATTATCTTATATGAAAATGCCAAATATTATATTTTAAAAAATTTTATTTCTTATGGTAATTCAACTCAGATTAAATCTCTACATCTTATTTATTTATTTCTAAAATAAGAAGTTATTTCACACATATCTTAGTTTTTATTTTGTTTGTTTTGTTTCTCGTAATTTCATCATTTTGTTGTGGCATTTGATTTTGTCTTCTTATTAACGTTTTGTTTCTATCGTCTTATTGCGGTATTTTTGTGTATAGACTATTCAAACAGATAAAAAATATTTGATCCAACAAATATATCAAATCGCATTATAGTCATCAGTATGTTGCAGAATTAGAATCATATGTATTCGTGAGGGCGTATGTCCCCTGAAAATTTTGAAACTTTTTCATATATGTATATAGTATACTTGCAAATTATGAAAAATATTTTTCATGTATTTTTAATATTTGGTTCTCTCTCAATAAAATAATTAATTAGATAAAAGTGAATAAGTACCAATATTAAAGTAATACATTGTCACAAGTATATATGATTAAAGTTTCTAATAAATTAAATATTTTAAACTTTCAAAGTTATTTAAAATTTTTTAACCACATTTCCAATAGAAAAACAAAAGGCAAAGTCTTTTAACCCTGAGAATTTTTATTATTAATGCATATATATAACAGAAAAAGGGAATGACTTTTCTAGTCTTCTTTAATATATTTTATTATTTGAAGTAAGTTCAAGTTAAATTATTATTTTTATTTTTAAAAAAAATTGAATTTGATTAATTGTGCATTACTTGTTTATTTAATTTAGATAAATGTTTACATAATTTTATTCTTTTATTGATTTTTATCAAAACCACCGATAGATAACATAATGACAGTATGGGTATAATAGATCAAAATTATGTTTAGTTGGATATGAATTAGGTTGTTTAAGGGCATGAAAAGTAAGGTTAATGAACAATGAATGATATAGAACAAGATTAAGGAAAGATGAATAAGTTAAATATAATTGATGAGTACAAGGTTACATGGTAAATGCCTAAAAAATGACACTTGAACTTGTATAAGATATAATAATTAAATAAATGACAAAAATATGACCTAGCATTTTAAGTATAGAAGTTATCAATGTCAAAATATGGAGAATGAAATAAAAGGAACTTGGAGCTTAAGTTATTAAATATGATCAATAGAAGTTAAAAAAGGTATTGATGTATGTATATTGTGGGGTTACTAACCCAATTGTTTGTAAGTTAGGCTTAATGTTTATCTTAAGAATTGATAATTGGCATTGCATAAGCTTTAAGAAAGCACTTAAGGAGTATGCGAAATGACATAAAAGAGGTAAGTCTCTTAATTGAGATTTGTAAATTGATGAGTTGAAAATATATGCGGAACTTGTACATATAATATTAATTGATTGTGATTGGCATGACATGTATATAAAGATGATTTTTGCATGTTGATAGGAGTGACTACACTTGGTTAGCCTTAGTGCCTTGTTGTGGAATTGGAAACTTTGATATTTAATATGTCGGGGGTGGAAGCTTCAAGGTCCCTAAAAGCTTCTACCCCCGACTGGTATCAGAGCCTTGAAGAAACTAAGGAAACAGAGATAGCACAGTTAAAGCAGAAGAGAAGTATGCAACATCAATATGTCAGATTCAAAGTTGACACGTTCAGACTCATCCATGTCAATTGCATCTTTGTCTTTGCAACCTTCCTCTTCTTCTAAACTGTCTCACCTCTATGAACTTTCATTCATCCTCGATGATCAGAAAGTCCAAGAATCAAACCTTCCTCTTTTAAATCCCTACCACACATTCCAGAAGCCTAAATCTTCTTTTACTACTTCCATCAAGTCTTTAATCCGCCAAAAGACTTCCTCTGTTCGAGAATACGTTCAATCCTCTTCTTTTGATAATTGTCCTATCAAAGGAATGGCGAAGAACGGTTCATCACCTTAGAAATTCCTTCTGAATTTCCTGCACAGTGGCAAAGAAATGGTTTTACCCATATTCACTTTGGAGCAATCCGACTTGCTCTAACCTACCATGGCAGAAAAGGCCTTCCGGTTGTGGTCCGAATAGCTTTGCTGGATACAAGATTTCTGGAGTATCAACATGCAGTTATTGGTACCATCCAGACAACACTCAATGCAGGCACAGTACTTTGTACCTTCTATCCTAATTTCAACATGAGGTTACGAGATCCTCATACGTTTCAAACATTGAAGGTCCAAATACAAATCTCTGGAGTTCAGAACGTAGCTACCACAGATATAGCTACTCTTCACTACCAAATGATCTACCGGGTACAAAATCATGCAATGGATTTAAGCATCCCTGCCTCAGAAGATGCCCTTAGCATCACGGTAGATTCAACATAAGTTCCCAAGGTAGTCCAGATCCCTAAGCAGTTAACAAGAGACGATCTTCTTCAAATCTTCCCTCACTATTGGTTGACTAACTATGAGCTCTTACATCAGAAGAAAGAGCCCGTCAGTTCAACTAAACCAGTGTTCCTCAAACATAAAGATGGTACGGTCGAGACACAGTTTCTCCCTCCTGATGAGGACACCTCACAGGCTTCTACGCCTCTTGAATTTTCAACTCAGTTCATGATGCAACCGGTATACCCACAAGAAGACATACCGATTATTGCTTTCTCTCCTACTGCACAACCCATTTATGGAGCTACAAATGGTGCTCACAAGTATTTCGATATTTATGATTGTGACAACTGTTATGCAGATAGGCTTGCTGATGAAGATAGAGAATTCACTTCACACTCTTCCCGCAGAAAAAAGAAACCGCAGAAATGTTCCTCTGAACACAGGTATCATGATCGATATGATAAAGGAGATCCCTCAATAGGTCTCTTGGGAGAACCATCAGGTAAATATGATTATGTTGTTTCATATTCAGCCCCTTCTCATTATACCAACCCTTTACCCACTCCGTCACTTCCTCCTTCATGGGGTGATGATTTCCCAGATGAAACACCACCACCTCCTCCTAAACGACCTTTACCCTGTTATCATATTCCTCCAAAACCACAAATTCCTTTACCTTGTTACCAATCTGTTATTAAACCAGTGGAACCTCAACCTACACCAATCCCTATGATTGCTATGTATCAACCACCCTCTCCTTCTTCCTATGAAGCTGAATTTCCACCACTCTATGACCATACAGACCCTATTACTCATGTGAAAACAACACCCTATGTTCGTTCTACCACAGTTACACCTGAAGGAACTCAAAAGCCTATTACTCCTGCGGAATCAGTTCTCAATTGGCAAACTCAGAATGCTACTGTACAAAATACAGTTCTTCATCGCCTTGAGAAAAAAGTTGATAATGTCACAAGTCGCATCTCTGCTATGCAAAATCAGCACAGTTCTCAGTTTGATGCCCTGTATAAGCTTTTGGCACAACTTGAACAGAAACATACTGCCTTGAATGCTGATGTCATGCGTATGATCTCTACGCATGTGTATGATTCTACTTTTGATACAAAAGCTGTTAAACTCCAACAGCTAGAACAGGAAATCAATTCCCTTCGGCAAGAACTCAAACAAGACTACTTCCGTAGTCCATCTTCGTATGCCGACCCATTGGGCTTCTTTGCAAATTTGACGCCTCCAATTTCTCATCAATCGGTTTATACACCGTCTCAGAGAGCCCAACCTTCTCAAGCAGATATGGAAAGACTAGGCCTGGCCTCAGAACTATTTCATCGCCAATTCATACAACATATGAATCTTGGCTCAAGCACTGTTCCAAAGCCCAAGCCCAGTATATCTAAAGCTACTGTTCCTCCAACAGTAAGCCCATCGGCCCAGACTACTCCAAGTCCGGCCCCTGAAATTCCTCAGACTACAAGGCCTCCTCCATCTCTTATGGTGCAACAACAGAAACCAACTCAGCCCGTTTCACAGAAAAATGAGATCACCTCTTTTCTTGAAACTCAGGCCTTGAACACAATGTCGTCTGTTACAAATCCAGATGTTCCCTATCTCACATGTTCAGATGAATCAGACTCGGACCCTGACTTACCAGATGATGCCTTTGACCCAAAACATCTTCATCCTATGCAGTTTATGGCTGACACAGCACAAAGTGGTACTACTTCAGGACAATAGTATACTACTGAAGAACCTCCAGATGATGATAAGACTATGGGATAAACTCTTGGTACTGCTACCGGTCCTCTGCCAAACATTCCTCCAATGCCATCCAATGGTCCTTGGTTTACATTTGATGATATCCCTCCTCACAAATGGAGAGATAGAATACAAGAGTTCTTTGCTTGGATAGAACTGCAGCAACGCAAACCAAATTCTAGATTCCCTGCCATTGTTCTTGAATTTACTTCGAGATTCATTGGTACTCTTCGTGATTGGTTTGTCAGACTTCCACAAGCACAAATGGTTCATTTTTACCATTCCCAAAATGTCTCAGAAATTCTTGTTACTCTTCACCAAGAATTTGTGGGAGGAACTGCACAATTCGATGATATGTAGAGAGATGAATATTTCAAGATGAAATGCTGCTCCCTTTTAAGAAAAGATTTGGATAAGCACTATCAGCGTATGACACAAAAGTTCTACCTTCTAAATGGTGCAAATGATGCAAACCTGAAACAAGCATTCTTAACATCGTTCCCAGAAGATGTTACGAATCATGTTATTTATCAGTTACGAGAAAGAAGTACAGATCTCAATTCGTTGAGTATCGGAGAAATCTTTCAGTGCATCCTTCTTGCAGTTGATAAAATTTGTGCACACCAGAAAACAGTTAAAGATCTTCTCACTCATGAGAATGAAACTCTTTGGAAAACCGCTTGTCGTCGCCCAGACTTACAAATCAAGTGTAAAGACTCTAAGTGCTCTTGTCGCACTAAGAAGACGAAGCGCTATCATAAATGGCCTCCCAAAGACATTTCTCATTCCAAGAAGCACAGAAGGAAAAAGTTCAAATACTTTAAACGAAGGAAGCATAGACAACAGAAAGGTGAAAAATGTTACATCTGCGGCAAACGAGGACATTATGCAAAATAGTGTCCTAATAAACCAAAGAAAGCAGCTCGAATCATCCAACAGATCAATCAAGTTTCCTCTATTGATCTTGAAGATGCTGAGATTGAATCACTCTTTTCCCTTGATGATGAAGCTGATGACAGAACCTTATTTGCAGCAGAATTCACAGATTCAGACTCACCTTCTGATTCAGATGATGATGATTACATGATCCATGATCCATATCCACCATCCATCAACACCATCATTCCATTCCCTCTTTCATTACTTCAAGATTCTTCTACAAACTTGTCCCTCTCACCACCAGATATAGTTTGTTCAGTCCATCCTTCACATCCTGTCCTGATGGTTCCCATTCAAGTGTATCCTCATAAGTATGCCTCTCCAATCAAAATTATTGCCTTGATCGATACTGGAGCACATACCTCTATGATGAATCCGGCAGTCTTACCAGCCAGATATTGGGTATCTCATACTCAATCATTTTAAGCAGCTGATGGTAAAGTCTTTCAGACAACTTTGAAAACCAGGAATCCAATTATGTTACAGTTTTTCCCAGACTTAGTAACTTGGACTCATGTCCTTGGTACTGATCTTCCCAATAAAGATTTAGTCCTTGGATTTGATCTCTATTACAAGCTTAAAAAACTGTCCATCCTTCCTACTGGTTTAGCCTATAACCATCAGATCCTTCCTTTCACTTCAACTCCTTCATTGTTTACCATGCAACCATCACTCACATTACCACCTGCCCTGGTTCAAGCATTCCATGATTTCTGTTGTGCCTCCTCGCACACTGAATTTCTACAGAAGCACACTTCCCCTTTATGGACGAGACCTGAATTCTTTATCAGTTTTCCTTTTAAAGATAAAGTTGATGAAAATCCTACAAGAGCTACCCATCCGGGTATGAATCCACAGGAAATGCAACTTGCACTTCAAGAATGTTCACAACTTCTATCTGAAGGTCTGATATAGCCTACAAAGTCCAATTGGGCATGCCAAGCCTTTTATGTCAACAAAAGAACAGAACAGCTTCGTGGTAAAAAGAGATTAGTCATTGACTACAAGCCATTAAATCAATTTCTTCAGGATGACAAATATCCTCTTCCAAGAATTGATTCAATGTTCCCATTTATGGCTTCAGCAAAGGTCTTCTCTAAATTTGATCTTAAAGCTGGTTTCTGGCAACTTGGCATAATTCCAGAAGATCGATACAAGACAGCTTTCTGCATTCTGAATCACCATTATGAATGGACGGTAATGCCCTTTGGTCTCAAAGTGGCAACCTCACTATTTCAGAAAGCAATGATCAGAATTTATGAGCCTCTCTTGGATACGGCTCTCATCTACATTGATGACATTTTACCTTACAGCCCAGATTTGGCCTCGCATCAACAGACTCTACAAAAGTTTATGGACCTCACTAAGGCCCATGGAGTAATGTTGAGCCCAACGAAAATGCAATTGGCCCAGCCCATAATAGATTTTCTGGGTATGCAATTCCAAAATGGTCAGTACAAGCCTCAGCCTCATTTGGCCCAAGAATTGTTAACATTTCCGGATGTTGACCTCACAGTAAAGCAATTACAACAGTTCCTCGGTATTGCCAATTACATCAGACAGTTCATTGTTCATTACAGTAAGATGACAAAGCCCTTGTATCAGCTTTTGAAAAAGGATCCACCGCCTTGGTCATCTGTTCACACTAAAGCAAACCGAGCACTGAAGTCAGTCACTCAGACACTACCGCACTTACAGATTCCTTCACATGGGAAAAGAATCCTCCAGACAGACGCATCAGACGAGTATTGGGGAGCAATACTTTTTGAACAGCTGAATGATAAAAAAGAAGTTTGTGGCTATGCTAGTGGTCATTTCAAAGATAGTGAACTGCACTATCATTCCACCTTCAAAGAAATCCTAGCCGACAAAAATGCGATCAAGAAATTTGAGTTTCACCTTATTGGTCACCACTTTTTAGTGGTCATGGATTGTTCGTCGTTTCCTCACATGCTTAACTTCAAGCAGAAGACAATTCCACTAATCTTTATGGCTTCCTCAAGCTCAGCCTCAGCAGCTTCCTCAAGCTCAGTTCCACCTCGTCTACTTGCAGACTTACCTCTCTTATGTCCAAGAGGTCCCGACCTCCTTCCAATCAGAAGATTTGCTCAGAACATGCTCTTTACCTACCTGGCTATGTTTCAAAATTCTCTTCGTCTTCCTAGAGAATTAATCTACTTTCCTGCAGAACAGCCATGGGTAATCGCTTATCAGATGGGTACTCAACCCATGCTACTAGAACAGCTATGGTATCTTTGGTGTCAATCGACACTTTACTATCATGCAGTTCAGATCTCACTGATCCCGTTCCTGCCCTTCATATGCAATCAAGATAATCTGATGACTCCTCAAGTCAGATTCCTTACATGGTTTCAACCTCTGTCTACCTGGAAAAGATTATTTGCAGAACTCATCAATGATAATCCGTTTCTTCCTGCTGAAGAATGGAAAAATTGCATGGATAATAAAAGCATGTTTTAACATGATTTATCATGAGTGTTAATAGGCGAGGTGGCAATTGGACCACCATAAAGGCTATTGTGTGTGATATGCAGGAAAAAATGTTAAATTTGATATCTAAAAATATAAATAACCCCTTTCATCATTAAATTGAAATTTTGCCATGACCACAAATTAAGAAGCATAACCATTCACGCCTAGACATGACGACCAGGCCAAGGAGTCACGGTCATGAAAATACTATTCACAATAAAGTTAGAAGTTGTTATATGATTTACAAGTGCACTTGTAATATGCCAAAATATTTTTATATGATGTTATACCATAAGAAAACATGTTTATGAATTTGAATATGCATAAGGTTATGATTATATGCTATGCATATGGACTGAAACATATAAAAATATAACAAAAACAAAAAGAAATACAGTATTAAATGTCTATTTCTCTACTTAAAGACTATATTAGGATAAATGATGCATCATGAAGGGGATAAGCGATATGTATCGACGAGATGTAAAAGTGAGGATTATATTGAATAGCCCTGGATTGGGTGCCTTTGTTCCTAGTACTCATTCCCATTATTATACTTAGTCAGGTTGGCTTAAGCTCGGATATGAGTGCACTTGACTTGAGGAAGCTTGGATGAGCATATATGTTACAGTGGATGAGTAGAAAGAATAGCCTTAGACTAGGTGTGCCTATTCCATATGCTCTATACAGAGTGAGTAGAATGTCTAACTCTAGACTGAGAGCACCTACTTCACACCCTGTATCCAGTAAGTCCATGAATGAGATTTATGTTGTTTATTGAAAAAGAAAAAAAAAAGAATGATGAAAGACAAGATTGAAATATAAAGAAAAAGTGAAACATGAGAATTTATTAATAGCACGAACAACATGTTATAAAATGATTATAAATGTTATGAAAATTTTATATTGTTCTTTGATAATATATGTATCTTGGTTTCACATATACCCCACATGCATTGAGAAGTAAGATATGAAAGAACCGTTAAACGGTTAACTTTGTAACAATTATCTCAAGGTATAAACAAGTATGATATTAAAATATTGGGATAATAGAATAAAGAAAAAAAAAGATATGCATTCCATGAATCAGACAAGCATATATTATAAGAGTCATGGAATAAATATGTAACATTGCATGAGTATGAAATGTTTTGACATTATTTTGGTTACATGTCATGAATTATGTGTTACATGTGATATTCATTATGCATATATGAATTACTAAGCTATAAGTAGCTTAATATGATTTTATGTGCACGTAGCTTATGGAGTAAACATATAATTGTTGTAACAATTGATAGCGGAGATGTCAAAACCCATGTAGGAAGAGACCATGCAGATTGAATTTGAGTCAACATGTTTATAGCATGCATTTATTATTGCATTCATTTTTGGATATGTAATTAATTATATATTTTTTATTTTATAATCATGTATTATGATGTAAAGTAACAAAAAAGGAAAAGAAAAAGGAAAAGGGAAAAGAATAAAATTAGTTCAACTTGATATAGTTGAGATACATGATATAAAGACTTTATAGGCTCAATTTAGTATATGATAAGTGATTAGACACGTACACATGAACGAGTAGCTAGTTTAGAGGATATTCAATAAGTTAGGAAAGTAAGGCTAACTGAGTATACACATTAATAGAATAATAATGATTTATATAGGCATAATCAATAATGATTTATATAGGCATAATCACCTAGTCCGTAACACTTCTTATGTATTATGGGATATACTCATGGTATATGAGAGGATGTTATATTAGCTCCACCATTGATTTTAATCACAATAGTATTATCAAATTAGTAAGCTTTAAGCTGATTTATTATATTATTAACATGGATACTGTGAATTTTTTTATTGTTTCATTATCTTTGATTTTTAGCAGATTTATATATGTTTTTTTCGATGTACTGCTATAATTTGAATCAATAAAATTATTTTTCTTGTAAAAAAAAATATTATAAGTTCATTACCGGAATCGATTTTGAGAAAAACATGCCTAATTTCACTTAAAAATAGAAGAGATAAATTAATTCTCTTTAGAAAAAAATATTGATAAATTAATAATTATTAAAAAAATTACTATTTACACATAGATATTTGATATAATATACTAGTAACCTTTAAGATTTAAAAATTATAAAACTTACTAAATTTATTTTATTATATTCTACTAATATGATATTTTGTTAGATTTTAAAAAAAAAATTATTAAATTATGGTAAAATAACAAATAAAAAATTATTATTTACCTTATAAAATTTTATTTATTATAATAATACTCTTATAAATTTGATCTGTTGTACTAATACTTTTTTAAAATTTAAATATTCTATTAGTACACTACTGAGCGAAAGAAACATATATTTTTTTATAACTAATAATAAATATTTTAAATTTTAATTTAATAAAAATAAAACAAGAATGAATAAATATTATACTTTTAAAATCTGAAATAGTATATTATATAATGAATTGGCGCATATATGATTATTGAATAGTTGAATGGGTCCAACCCACTTGACGATTTCTGGGTTTTCCACGTGATGTTTGATAATTATGTGTTTTCAATT
>CATIWF010109178.1:0-54545 GCA_949630135.1 Balakata baccata
TTAATTTTAATATTAGCATTCACACAATTACGTATAAAATGTCTAAATTCTATTATACAATTAAGATAAATGCAAAGGCATTTTACAGAAATGCTAAAAAACGGCTACATATTTGCAAACGGGTGCATATTTGTATTTTTACTGACGTTTAAAGTTTTTTTCAATTTTACCGAAAATAACTTTCTAAAATTACAACATTATCTAAATATCAAAATCACCCCAAAATATGTCCAAATGTTATATCTTTGTCATACCTTCGGTATACCTTAGAGATATCTTGGTTCAATTTTCATAAAATAACCAATAAAAGAACAAGAATAAGAACAATTAAATCATTAAAGAAGAATAATAATAATGTAATTCAATCAAAATTCAAAATATCACAAAAATCTCAAATAAACAGTTAGGTATACCATTCAGAATACATTAGATATATCTTGACAATACATTGGGAATACCTCTGGAATATCTTGGATATTCCTTGGAAATTCTCAAGGAATCCCCTAGGAGGAATTGTCTAATAATATCTTGGGTATACCTTGGGAATATATTGGGTATACCTTTGTGAATTCCATGAGAATACCTTGAGGATATTTTGGGTATACCTTGTGAATTCCTTGAAAATTTTCTGAAAGGAATTCCCTGGAAATACCTTGAAATACTTTGATATACCTTTGGAAATTTCATGAGAATATCTCGGGTATACCTTGGAGATACTTTGGGTGTAACTTAGGAATCCCTTGAGAATTCTCCAAAAGGAATTCCCTGGGAATACCTTAGATATACTTGGGTATACCTTTGAGAATTCCATGAGAATATCTCCAGTATAGCTTAGGGGATATTTTAGGCAGACCTTGTGAATTCATTGGGGATACTTTGGGTATACCTTATGAATTCTTTGAGAATTTTCTGAAAGGAATTCCCTGGGAATATCTTGGAATACTTTGATATACCTTTGGAAATTCCATGGGAATATCTCGGGTATACCTTGGAGATACTTTGGGTATACCTTATGAATCTCTTGAGAATTCTTTGGAAGGAATTCCGTGGGAATACCTTGGATATACTTGGGTATATCTTTGGGAATTCCATGAGAATATCTCTAATATACCTTAAGAATATCTTAGTAATTTTCACCCAAAAAAACAAAGAATAAAAAATAAATTAAACAACAAAGCAGCAAAACTCAAAAAAAGTAAATAAACAAATTCAATATCAAAGCTTCCTTTTATAGCAATATAACAAACTTATCGAACTTAGAGCGAAAGTCAAATCTTAAAAATAACTGCAGCATCAGTATGAAGCTCAGTGGTGGTTTTTCTCTTCTTCAAAGAAGTAGAAGAGAGGAGGGCAATAAGATCAGAAACAATATTGATGTTGGATTTGCGGCATATGAAGTGAAAATGAGATCGGAGGAAGAATTGGAAAGTCTGCAATGATGGATCTCGAAGAAGATAAACAGTTAAGTAAAAATGAAAAATTTCGGTACTAATAAAAATAAGAAAAACTATAGATAACTATAAAAAAAAAAAAAACATGTGAATTTTGGTAAAGGATGAAGTTTTCTCTAAATACAATCCGAAAGATGAATATCTTTTATGTGGATCAGCATCTAAAATCTTATAACAAAAAGCATATGGAATATGTCATATCGGCTCTCTCAGTTTTTGGCATATCTATCTATATAAAGAAAATAGTGAACGTAAATATAATACTACAAGTATTTTATTTATTTATTTTTTTATATTGGTTCGATTGAAGATTCGTACTTGAAACTTAACAACTATGATTACCAGACCAATATTATTATAAACTAAAGATTAATAATTGGTTGCATGTATTTAATTTAATTTTTTTTTTGTAAAACCACAAGTATCCTTAGTCTATATTTCAATGGGTTGAAACTAATATTGTTCGTATTGGGTAGGACCTCGAAGGATGACAAAACACTCCCATAAGATTTTTAAGGTAGCTACACATCTAGGGCCCGAACTTAAAACCTTTAGTTAAGCTGAAAGAGTTTCGTGTAGCGATGACAATTTTCCCCCAACCAGCGGTGCCCCGTGCTGACCCCACCCTGAACGGGATGGATTTTTTCATCTATTCTATGCCCTACCCTAACTCCAAAATTTTTTGTATTGGGGATGATATATGTTGAAGTTTGAACATGCATCTCATACATGTTACGTAACGAAAAATTAAAATTTTACAAACTCTAAGAAGATGATCAACCTATGTAATTATGAACAATTAAAACTATATAATAGTAGAAGATTATTACCGTTCAAAACTGAGTATTCTTCCTTCAATTCTCTTCCTATCAGGTTGTAGAAAACCACATTAATTTTCTAGGATCACCTTTGATGGTATCTACACGAAAGGAGAAGGGAGAAAATCTTTTAAGGGAATGACTTAGATTAATCTAACGTGTTAGCAATAGAATTAATCCTTAAGAGAAGAAGAGAAGAGTTAACCTTTTAATTCTCATGAGTTACAATTGCTGAAATAGTTTGAAAAATGACTATTTATATCCCACATGAAATTAGGGTTCGAAACCCTTGATTATAGAATCCTAATTAGATTAAAATTCATAATCTATCGCACGTCCCGATCGGGAAACTTATTTTTCAGTCAGGATAGTGCCCATATCGAGCGAATCCTAGTTGGAAAGTTACTTTCTCGATCAGGACTTGGTTCTGTTTCAATCCAGTAGCTATTTCTGATCAGGACACTCTTTTTCCCGATCGGTACCTTCAGTCTGGACTTGGTTTTTCTTTTATTGTTTTGGATCCGATCTAAAAGCTCATTTTACTTCTCCTTCACATCTTTAATATGTGTAACTTATTAGATTCCTAGTTATGTTGGTCATTCAGATTAATATTTAATTTTAAGCAAATCATAAGCGATATCTAGCAACACATCATGACTCCTAATTACCAGAAAGTAGTGGTTTAACTATGAACATTTACATAGACAATTGTTCATGTAATTCGTTATTTCACCATTCTATATCCCACTCAGTTTAGAGTATGGACTATGTGTCGGCTCCTGCTAGACTGACTACGTCACACCTAATCCAAGTGATATTAGATCCTGTCACTGGGACTCATTACTCAAATAAACATGTTACTGAAGACCATCTTCATGACATTTCCACTCCGCCCAGATATTTCAGAGTAATGATCCCGATAATAGGTCATAAGTTTACACTCCCTCTATCAGGAGTAGTGAATCCTCTACTGGTTACCCAATTACCTTCGAATACCTCAAGTTGTACCTGATCACCACCCTATGAGCGACCTTTGTGAAGTAACAAGGAATGAAGTCAAAACACAGAATCAATATCCAAGATATCCTTGAATATCTCAAGTCTAAGAATATTTGCATCATTGCTATAATGAGACTATCATTGACATTTGAATAGACGATCCATACGATGGTCTCATAGCAAGTCATCAATGTATTTGATTACACTAATAAGCATCCACATGTTAACTCTAGACAACTCATATTGATAGATTGTGAGATATGCTGCTTGATCCAATCAAAGATTATAACATGTACTAGTTTATCCAGATTAACAATGTCTACTCTTGTTAATCCTATGACTAGACAATTTAGATTAACCATAATTATACATGATAGGAATCTCAATATTATGATTTCCTTTATGCTATATTTATATTATGGACTTCATTAATTAATTTAAGATCTAATCAATTCATAGTATAAATGAATATTAATAAATGAAAATGTCTTTATTCATGTGAAATGAATTTGTACAATAAGTGCTAAATGTGATTGTCTTTAGAGCACTACTCTAATAATATATACATCCCTTGCCCCGGTAATTTTATTTATATTTATATTATATATATATATTCATAAATATAATATTTATTTATATTTTAATATAATTAATAAATTTAAAAATAATAAAATAAAAATATGACATGTATTTAAAGTAAAAAATATTTTTATTTAAAAAAATATATAATTAACTAATTAATTAGAATACTAAAAATAAAAAATAATTTTAAATATTGAAAAAATTAAAAAAATAAAATAAAAATCGGGATCAGGAATTCCTGTCTCCGTCGAATGCAGGGATGAAGACTAAAAAAAATTTTCCATCGGAAATCGGGGCAGAAGTTTTTGGGATTGGGCTGGAAAAGGAAAAATATGCTCGGAATCATTTTTATTGTCACTCTTAATTTCGTGCAAACTCATTTATACTCTCTTAGATTACATGTATTTAAATTCTTAATGTAAGGAGTTACCTCTTACGTGAACTCAACTACAAGTAGTAACATTTTATTTTCAGGTCAAAAAGTCAACGGCATGACTTTCATTTTTTCACCTTGGTGATTTTGTCTTGAAGCTCATCCAATTAATTAACATATTTGGAAATAAGTAAGGTTTTGTTGATCGTAATGAATGAACAACTTGCAAATTAAGATTAAAATAACACGTGGAAATTATTCTTTTTTTCCTTAAACTATATAGTTGTAATTAATCATAGGTTATTGAAGATCATATATATTATCTAGATTCAAATTATTCTTAATCATTTTTAATTTTGGGTAAGTTTCATGTCTTAGATAGGATTAATGGGATGAGCCTTCACATATATATATTTCTCTCATTCCAAACTAATTGTCCTTTTTTCAAATAAAAAAATTCTAATTAATTCTCACTTTTATGTATTCAATTCAACATTAATATTATTGCAATAATTTGATAGTTGAAAACGGATTAAATCTCTAAAAGTTAACTATCTGTCACTAATACAATATAGCGACGGAAATATCTATTCTCTGAAATACTTCTCGCAAAAACAATACCAGAAATTTTATCTGTTGCAAAACGTCAGCTATGAATTACTGACAGACATTCCGCCACTAAATATAATCAGCGACGGAAATAATGACTGAAATTTCTGTTGCTATTAGAGACAAATACAGCAGTGTTGATTCCGCTGCTGAAGTGAGCTCCATAATTATCAGTTTAATTTACCTGCCATATCCGTTGCTAATCCGTCACTTTGCCTATCGCTAAATTTTGCACCATTTTATGGCCCCAGATATAGCAAC
Source organism: Balakata baccata (assembly GCA_949630135.1). Taxonomy (NCBI): domain Eukaryota; kingdom Viridiplantae; phylum Streptophyta; class Magnoliopsida; order Malpighiales; family Euphorbiaceae; genus Balakata; species Balakata baccata. Next base: position 5,094 of record CATIWF010109178.1, read on the forward strand.
AGAAAATAACCGTCGCTAATACCACGTTATATTCTCGCTAACCAAACTGTAAATTGTATGTATGTATTATGTCTGTCGCCAATCCCTTACAAATCTAAGAAAGCCGTCGCTGTATCGATAGTTTTTGGTATTTCTTTTCCATTTTAGTCTTGTGTTAACTTTATCTTAATTGATTAGTTTTTCAAAATTTTATACCTTTTTTTAATTTTGAATATATTTATAGAGGGGCAATTTAGTCATATTTAGCTTTTTTTTCCCTATAATTAAGGTTATTAAATGCTTTCTAAATCTAAGTGCAATACTAAAAAGATACAATTAGTTTGGAATGAAGGTAGTAACTTTTAAAAGTCAAATTTAGATAATTTTTAGATTTAAATTGATTGATTTCATTTTTATTTGGAACAGAATTTAGTTCGATTTTCTTCAAAGAATTTGGATTGAATTCTAATAGAAAAATTGCTGCACCTTCTTGTAATTAATATAATTTTACTTATACTTTGTAAGAAGTGACAGTGTCACCATCTAATTAAGGGATGTTGATGGTACATATTAAACGTATATAAGGTGAATTTATGAGTGAGGTGGCATTGTTAACTACTTGCTTGCATGATTAATTAACATGTGTTTATTCCAAAATGAAAAAAAATAAAATATAAAACAAAACTAAAAACATTTGTATAGTTAGAATTAATAATATCTTCAGATGAAAAGACAAAAATTTATATTTTTTTAATCAAAAATTTTGAATTTGAGTTCTAATATGCAGTAAATTTAAAATTTTAAAAAGAATACTTCATCCTCTTAATGGATCTCTATCGAATATGAATCCAGATTACTATGGATGGATTGTGGGAAAGGATAAGTCCTTATCCTTGGCAAATTGCTTTTGTTAATGTATTTAGGAATGATGAGCAAAGCAAATGATGGAAAAAGTGACAAGCAATTTTTTTTTCCACTCACAACCAAAATGGATTGGAAAGAGGGAGGCTACTCTCCAATTCTTAGATAAGGATCATAACATCACTAACAATAACACTTTTAATTAATTTCGCAATTTTTATTTTGATTTCTTTCATTTAAAAAGGAAAATGAAAATAAAAATAATTCATATATTTATTGAGAAGAGTACAAATTTTCAAACCAAGTCCATTTTTATGTGGACAGGAAGACATATTGATGCTTTTATCTTACATATTTCAGTTGTGGTCCTCTCATCCCAATTTCAACCAAATTAATTGGGGTTGTTGGCCTCTAGTCTTTCTTTTTATTGACAAACACCCACCAAATAATAATAATAATTTTTTAAAATATATTTTAATATTTATAATTTGATCTCCTTTTTTTTTCAAAATTAATTAGAGCTAGAAAGATGTGTATAGTATTACCAGAAGTCTTACTGCATCAAATAATCACGTCTGCGTCCTTATTTGATTAATAAAATGTACAAAAAGTGAAATTGGATTACTTACCATTTGACAACCACGCTTAAGCCACACTCACAAGCGATAACATCGTTGAAGAGGAGAATAAATAAGGCCAATCACATGCACTGCAAATGCGCTTCCAGTTACATGTTCTTTATATTGTGCTAATGAGAATAAATTACTTTGAACCAATTGCCAGTAATACTCATCCAAGTAAAATAAATGACTCATTTCGTTTGGTGAATGATATGAATACTACTAAAACTTGTCAATTTATTATAAATTTTTAATTCTTATAGATTGATACTAAAATTTTCAATAATGTTATAATTTGGTACCTGAAGTAAATTATTTTTGCCACAAAAAAATCTGTAAAAACATCTTTTTTCATGTTTATAGAGATTTAAGTATGATTTAAAATTTTCTTTTTCTCTTTAAATATTAAACGGCATTATTTGTACAAGTATTTTTTTTGTGGCAAAAAATTAAAGTGTAAGCTTATGTAATGTGATATTGCCAATTAGATATTCGGTCACTATAAATTAACTTTAAATACTAAATTACAATATTTTTAAAAAGTTTAATACTAATATACAATAATTAAAAAATTGATACTAATTTAATACAAAATAATAAGTTTTGATAATATTGAAGTTATTAACCCCATTTAGATAGATTGGGGACACGCATGCACCATGTTGCATTTATAAGGTGTCACTATTAATTAGGAGTGTATACGGATTCTCGATTTTTTCGAATTAAACTGAAAAATCGATAATAAATTTAGAATCGAACTGTATTGTTGATTTTTTTACTATAATAAAACTGAATTGAATCATTAACTTTAATTTTGATAGATTTGGATCTTTTAAAGATATTTACACCGAGAACTGTAATGAATTATACTAAATTGTTCCGAAACCGAATTATACCGAAAAAAACCATAATAAATTTATTAAAATATTCATGTTCAATAAATATAAATAGCAATTCATTATTGATGATCATTCTAATTAAAGCTTTTTTACTAGTTTACTCTAGTGTAGTAATATACTTCTTTTATTATTATCTAGTCTAGTATATTTCTTATAAAAATTTAAAACTTCTAAACATAAAATTTTAAAAAATACTTTATATTTAATCAATAAACTAGTAGAAAAGCTTTAATTAGAATGATCATAAATAATGAATTGCTATTTATATTTATTGAACATGAATATTTTAAGAAATTTATTATGGTATCAACATCGTATAAAACTATAAAACTTTATATCAGGTTTTATTTTTGTGGTCAGATTTTTATATTTATATCTATTATGTTATTCAACTAACAAACTATTTATATTGTTTAACGCTAAAAGAACCGAAAAACTATACTGAACTATCCTAAAATTCGGAATAATACAATACAAAGATTTATTTTTAACAATACAATACTTATATTTAAAAATATCTTATATTTCAATACGGTTATGAAGATTTTGCAATTACTCAATTGGACCGGACCATGTACACCCCTACTAATCAACTAATGTGCTCGTGGAGAAGATTAAATAAATTAAACATACCAAAACCATATTTTGTTTTCAAAATTTAGGTGTTATGACGTTTTAGTCTTTATCATTAATAATATATTTTATTGAATTACAACTAAGTTTCTCTCTTTGCACTTAGGAAAAAAAATGTTTTTCAGAAAAATTATTTTTTAATTTTTTAGTTTAAAAACTGTTTTTAAAGAAAAGGAAATAAATAAATCTTTCTTCTAAAAGCATATTAAAAAATCAATTAATTAAATTAAAAAATTTAACCCTAATTTTTTATACCCAATAAAAATCTTAAACACTTTGTAACTAGAAAACTCTATATCTTTGATTAGTACAGTCCGGAAATCTAATTCATTAATATCAATAAAATAATAAAAAATTATATAAAAATATTATTTATTCCATAAGATTTAACATATTACACTTATTACTTTCGGAGGTTTAAAATTTATATTATTTACCTTCTCTGTTTTAACTAGAGAAAAAAGATTAATTAACATATATATTGAGCTTAATTGCTTATCATTTGATAAAATTATAAATGGTGTAAATTATTTCCAAAGTTAATAAAAAAATCAAAATCTTATATATATATATATATATATATTGAGACAATCTCTTTTGTTATATATAACTTTTTGCTTGGTGCATCAACAATGACCATAGCAGTTTATTCTATAAGAAAAGAGATTTTGGATGGAGAAAGTTTTAAAAAAGAATAATTATCACTTTCAAAAGTGGGACTCTGCAATATTCCACTCCTACATACCCATGTTCACGCCGATTCAATGATATGTTGATTCAAAAAATCATTTTTTTTAATCTGTAAGAAAAAGTTTCTTTTGATTTTTTTAACTTTATGATTTTGTATAATTAATTTTATTCAATTAATTCTCTTAAATATTTTATATCAAATAATAAAGATATTGTTAATTATAAAATTTATTTAATTAATTCTTTAATTATTAAATTTTAAAGTAGTTTATTTATAAAATATTTAACATTCAAGTATTGATAATTAAAATAATTAAATTGAAAAAAATTTTCCCTTCGCTCTATATTTTTAAAACTTGTAGTTAGTAATAACTAAATGAACAAATTTACAGTGGATGATTAAATTAGTGTAAATATACAATTAAACGAATTAATTGCATAATTTTTTTAATTAAATAACTTAACTATACAAATTCGTAAAACCCAGATTAAAAAAAAAAAACAAGCTTTTATCCTTCAAAGAATAAAACTTGAGAAAAATGCGAATAAAAGACATCTTATGTTTTTTCTTTTTCTTATAAAGGAAAAAAAAAAAAGAATTGCCCTTTTGTATTTATTTATATATTTATTTATTTAGCTTAGCTATTCAAAGTTGTGGGCAAGTAAAAATGACAAAGGTAGGGTATGTAAAAATTGTTTTATCCAAATTTGTACTAAATCCATTTAAAATTCTAATACTAATATATGTATTTATTTCAAATCCGATTAATATCTAACCTGTTTAATTATTTGTTTATCATTCAAAATTTTAAAATAAAATAAAATTCAAACTAACTAAATAATTAAAATTTTTAAAATATAAAAACAATCTATTATAATTAATACAAAATCAAATAAAACAAATAAATTTTAATTCAACACCTTTAAATTAAAATAATTCATCATTAAAACATAATATTAAAACAATAAAAATAAATATTAATCATTATATAGATAATTGGGTAGTAGTATCCGAAGACCTCTATTCAAACCCATAACAATTTTAACATAACTATCTAAATCCGTCTTAAAATTCTAATAGATTTATATATTAAAATTTAAACGGATAATAATAAATACAATTACTCATAAAATCCATACCTAATGAAGTCCCTTTTAGCAAGCAATTGCTGGTTTTGGTATGGAAATGCAAAATGTGTTTTAAGCAACGGAAAATTTCTGGTCAAAGTTAAACAACTTTCACTAAAAATAAAATATATCGGCCGACATAGGAACCTTCATTTTCACTTCTCTTTCTTGTTTCTACATTTTACTTCTTATTTTCCTATACAATCAAATACTATTTTCTCTTTAATTTATTTCTTAGCATATTATCCCCTAAAATATTATATTTTATTTTTTCTATAATTATAATATACACCCCAAGTTTTTATTTGGACATAATTACATGAATAGGAAAATTTCTACACCTTGTAGCCCATAAAACCTTAATTTAAGAAATTCATTCTATGACAGTTTGAAATTAGAAAATTCGGCTAAATTATATTTACAGAGAAACTTATCATTAATTATGTTGATTGCCTATCCAATATGGATTTTGATATAACTGCAGAGTACCACAAATTTCATAATGCTCCTGATATGATTATAGATTTCCTTATGCAAGAAAAATTGTGCATTGCATTTTCTAGAATTTACAGTGTCTGACGTTTCTTAGCAAGTTGCCACATTTATATTCCATATATATAAGAATTTTTTTTACCCATAATTATAAAATGCAGCTGTTCTTTTGGTTGTCTTCTCCTCTTTGGAAGATTTTCAATATATACTAAAAAAGACTGGACAATCTCTCATTATTAATATTGCCATAGAATAAGAGACAGTTTGAGTTTGAGTCAGCTGACAATGACATTCATAGACATGAAAATTTGATTTTATACATGAACATGAACATTGAGTCTACCTACTGGATCCTTATGTTAAATACTTATTCTGTGCACATTCATGTATTAAGTAAATGTTTCTTTGTGAGTTGAAAAATAGAAAAAAGGAAAATGTTGTAAAGCAGTCAAAGGAAGTAAGGCCTATTCTAATGGAAATTCATCCTAGTAATTGTTCTTCAAGAATCTAAGACTCTGTAAGCCAAAAACTTGACAACCCCACTTCCCCCTTCTGCCTTCTCAAGATTTTTGACAGAGAAGTCTCTGTTTATCAATGTGTTTTAACAGAGTAATGCAGTTTCACATATTTGTTTTGTTTCTCTGTAATCAAAATCCTGAATGGCCTTTGCTCCACTAAGATCAACGCGCATAATTCTTATTGTCGCTGTACATTGATCAGGCAGAAGTTCTAGTAGATTTATTAGTTTTCTTCCGCTTGCTTTCAGATTGGAAGAAACTAAGAATGGCTACTGAAAACCAATCTCCAAATACAAAAAAATTACCGCCTTCCATGCACCCAATGCCGGTTATGGTTTCCAGGTCTCATGTGTGGATTTTTGTGTACAAGCCCTTGTTTCGGGAGATCATGCAACTCCATCACCTGTATCGTCCGCTGTCTCTTAGCTGTCCGATAACAAACAAATCAGCGGTTAGCCATTTCTTAATCTAGCATACAGTTTGCCATATGTGATACAAGAAATCACACAAGCATATTTAATTCAAGCTAGTTAATAAATTACCATAAAAACCAGAATTCAAATCTCAAGCCGAAAATGCTTCTAAATTTTGAAAAGCTGGTGAGACTAACCATTCTCAGCCTGTTGATAACTCTCCTGGAGTTTCCTTTTTGTGGCTTCAAGTTTCTTCTGAACAGCAACTTCATCGGAACACTTGAATTTCTGATTGAGCAATAAATGTGTGAGATAAAGTTTAAGGTCATAGATCTCAAACTATGATAAATTTTGACACTCACATCTTGTTGACCAGTTAGAGGCTTTCTCTGGCCATTGACCTTATCGGTTTTCTTCTGCATCTTTAATTCATTGTTCGATTTTTGTTCAATACTTTGTTTTAGAGGTCTCCCGGGGCCAGAACCAGCAGTCAATGGCTTATTTGGCTTCATGATATGTTCTTGCTTCCTAATTTGCTGAATCTTATCGTCCTTGGCAACATGGCTTGACTCATGGGGCCTCTGCTGTTTCCACTTTGGGATATTATGATGCTCCACTGATGGTTTTTGTCCATTTTCACGGTTCTTGATGAATTCCCCACTGTTTCGAGGATCTGAAACAACATTCCCCAGTTGTAATCATGAATCTAAGATGTGGGGAATTCAAATAAAGAACCGAATAGCAAAAGCTATCCATGAGAAGAACAAAAGATAGCAAATTCAACTCACTTCCATCATCATCCATGCCATCAAAGAACTTCGCACAAGAAGCGACAGCGACAGCCAAAAAGTTAAAAACAAGTCAGGCTACAACTGGAATGCCCTGCAGCTAATTTATTATCACAACAGAACAAGAATTGGAAGGAAAACGATGCATACCTGTGAGAGTTCTATTCCAGTAGTCTGAGTAGCAAACAGAAAGCCTTCATCTAGTGGAGGAGATGGAAGCCCTTCCTCTTCGTCAACAGCAGATGGGTTCACAGACTCGGGCGTACCTTCATCACCTACAAACTCAAAAAAAATTTCAGATTTTAGAAAAAGTTCAACTACTACAGTAATCTGTATGTGAAAGTAACATATAATTATGCAAGTTCATACCTCTGATAGTCTTTGCAGTGCTATACCACTCATCCACCAAAACCTTCCATCCACTGCAACCCACAAAAGAGAGTCCAAAATTACATTACAAAACTAAAAATTATAATCAGCGAGAAGTAAACGACAAATGTAACGAACTAACTCCAGCATCAGCAAATACTTAACCAGTTCCCTGAAACTAAGATTGGCTAGAAAACACACAAATGGCTACAAAATAGTAAATGGTTCTATGTGACAAAAGCTTAGTTAGAAGGTCTAACATCCTAATAACTATTAGAATAAATGTTTAACTAAACCTTCCATTATTAACACATACAAACAGAAAGAAGCATATAATCATGACAACCAAAGATGATTAGAGAATGAACCTAATTCCACACTGAATCAGTTTTTAGAAAAATTGCTATAAGACTTATGAAAAGGTAAAATCATCTCTCGTGGAATAGATTGGGCTGAACCTTACTAGAAAGAGTATCTTAATCACCAAACTGATCCTCTTTAAATACACATAAGAAGAATATCCTGATACTAATAAGCAAATAGCAATACGACAAAATATGGTAAAGGAACAAATAAACTGTTAAAAAACACAGGGAATAAACTCATGGTCATACTCTATAAGAGCTCGTGCAAGATTACGAATTTGCTTTGATCCATGCTTTCGAAGAACATTGACAGCCTTTCCAATCTCAGTTGCCTGGAGGAAACCAGCTCCATTGTTAGAAGAACTAAAGTAAATGAAATTAAGAGAAAATGTTTATGACTGCTGAACAATTTTTGAAACTAAATCGAAGACTATAAACAAAAAAAAAAAAAAAAAAGAAGAATAATGCATCAAACCTTAAGTGTATCCACAGTCAGAGCCATTAACTGAAGCCTCCTCAACGAGTCAAATAATACAGAGTCAGACTGTCAAAAGAACAATCAAAAAAAGAAGAAATTAAACAACAATAAACACATAAGGAACACAAACAATAGGAAACAATCTCCAACCAAACAATAACATATTCTGCAATAAAAACCTCCCAACTAACTTTAGAGAACTCATTAGACTACATAATTCATCTATGAAATATCCATAAAAGATTATAAAATCTTATATGACAGGAAAAATGCTAATAATACCTCATCTCTGCTGTTAAGAAGAACTTCTTTGATCCTCAAGACCTCACCAACTACCTGAGATTCCTCCTCAATCTCATCAGTCAAAGCCTCTGCCTCTCCATAACTGTAATTACTTACCATTTGATAATTCACATTCTCCTCTCCAATATCAATATCATTATCATCCCTATTACTACTATTGACCTTGCTTTCTTTACTGCCTCCAGCTTCAAATTCGCACCCATCAATATCAATATCTTCTTCACCATCATGAACACCATTAACTCCTCCATCTCTTCTCTTGCAGGCTCCATCATCATTTTCACCTTCATGGGCAGGCACCACTAGCTCCACCTGATTGCAGCCGGAGCACCGGGTCCATCTGCAAGAGAACAAACGCTCTGCAATTCGATCCCTACGCAACCGGAACTCCTTGGGGCAATCTGAAGCTGCAACCATGATCGCATAATCGATGATACTAAATATATCAGAATTCGCCGTCCTAAAATAGTTCCTCCAGTAATCAAGTGAAATGGATTTCATTGTTACTCGACGATCCGGATCCAGAACTTGGGTGGGTTTCTTTTGTGGTTATTGCTGATTGCGAAACCAAGTACAGTTTTCTTATAAGATTTTGGAAAATCCCAGAAACGAAGAATTTATAATCATCGAATATATTATAATTCAAAAGCAACCTGAAAATCAGAGATTTTGCAATCAAACCCAGAAACCGAAAACCGATTCAGATGTTGATAGGAGAGAAAAATGAAGCCTTGAAATTGTCGATTCCGACCAAAAATTCGATGTTACTAATGCCTATCTGGAAAAAAAAAAAATTCCTTTTTCCTGTCCGTAAAGATAGGATATCAGAATGTGACGGTGATAAACAGAGAGAAATCCCTCTATCCGACAAAGAAAATTATGTCTATTTAGGTTTTTTCTTTTCCCGGAATCAGATAAAACTTCCCCGGAAAATTAATCCCCCGGAATTTTCCAGCCAAGACAACTGTATAAACCGAAAACCTACAAGACCAAATAACACAACAGATTTTTTTTTTTTCCTCCTCTCTTTCTCTGTTGGCTTTTGCAAAATAGCAGGTGCTAGTCTGCTACACAAGCCAGAAAGTTTTGTTTTCAGTTTTTTTTTTTTTTTTCGACACAAACAGGAACTAAAAAACCACTCTCCTTGTGACAAGAAAAATGGTTACTTTTCCACTGTTTTCTTTTTTCCTTTTTTTTTTTAGGGTTGAGTTTTGACCTGATCGTTCTCTATGTCTAGAGAGAGAAAATATGAAAGAAAGACAGAGAAAGAGAAAGTGAAGAATGTGCATTCTGTGAGGGAATTTTGTTTGTTTCCCTTATACTAATCTTTAATATCAATTTTTTTTTTTATCAAATTATCATCTTATTATTTTTATTTGCCAACATTTATCCACTATGGTTTTTTAAAATTTGATTATATATATATAGTGGAATTAAATCATATATATTCAGCAAAAATAAGTTTCATTTGTTCTTTAAAAAAAATAGTTTCGAATGGCTTCTGCCCTTATCGCATACGGGTTTTTGTTCGTAATAGAGAGTTTCGAATTCAAAATTCCATTCTCACGTAAAGATGTTAAAAATCTGCCATTTAATAAAAAAAATTTCATTTGTAAAATGTTTGTTTTATTGTTATAATTAGTTTTTTATCAATATATATTACACGTGATTATTAAATATTAGATTTTCATTAATTCATATAAAAATTAATAATTTATTAATTATTAAAAATTATATAAAATAAAAATAATAAGTATATTATTGTCATTTTATTCGTCTCTAAATTATTAATTTATCTATTATTAAGAGTTATATATAAAATAAAAATAGTAAGTATTTTATAGTCATTTTATATATCTCTCACATTCTCACTTTTATATAATACTAATTTTTTATAAATGTGTATTTGCACATGATTATTAGATATTAAATTCATCATTAATCATCATTTAGTTTATATATTTTTTTATTAATTTATTTCGGTTTATTATGATACTGTATTCATTGTGAATTATAAGAGTACATATTTATCTCAAATTTTATTAAATTACTAATTTATCAATTATTAAAAGTTAGAGATGTCAAATTTCTTCCGATCCGCGGTGCCCTCTCTTGACTTCACCCTAAACGGAACGGATTTTTTCTCCTATTCTATGCCCCGTCCCACCCCCTCCCCCCTGATTCCGAAATTTTTTGTATCAAAGATGATATATACATCCTCCGCCCCGAAAATTTTATTTATATTTATATATTTTATATATATTTATACATATAAAATTTATTTATATTTTAATATAATTAATAAATTTAAAAATAATAAAATAAGAATATAACATTTATTTAAAGTAAAAAAAATATGTTTATTTAAAATTTTATATAATTAACTAATTAATTAAAATAATAAAAATAAAAAATAATTTCAAATATTGAAAAAAATAAAATAATAAATAATAAAAATCGGGAATTGGATCGGGTTCGAGGATCCCCATCCCCGTTGGATATGGGGACCAAGAAAATTTCCCTATTAGGGATCGAAACAGGAATTTTGGGGTCGGAGATGAGGAAGGAGAAATCATTTCCGAACCTGTCCCATTTTCACTCATATTAAAAGTCATATATAAAATAAAAGTAATAAACACTTATATTTCCTCTTTTATATATATATTAATTTTTTATTAGTGTATTTTGTATATAATTATTAGAAATTGGACTCGCCATTAATTACCATTTGATTTTTATATAATAATAATATTGTCCAACAAATTAATTTTAGTTTAAGTCATAGTTAATGTAAATATTAATAGTTATTAATTATATTTAATTCTTATATTATACTATATATAAAAAAATCACACTAAATTATGTAGCTCATTAATTATTTTATTCATTATAATTGTTAATTTATTTACTATATATTAATTATCTTATCCATTATATTTTTTGTATCGTACATTCCTAATATTTTTTTTATTAAATTGTTTTTCATTTCGTTTTAATATTAGTTATTTGTTTTTTATATATAAAATATAGTTATATAGTCATAATAGGACTTCTAATTAATGAATTATTAATATTATATACTAATAATCAATTTATTAAATGATAAAATTAACCTAATTATTTGGTTATTTTTTGGTAAATTATATGTTCTCTTTATTTTTAGTTTTATATATAGTATGACTAATTATTTATTAACGTGCACTTGATTATTAAATATTGAACTCGTCATTAATTATTATTTAGTTTTTATATAGTTTTTTATTAATTTATTTCGTTTTATTTGAAATATTTATTAACTAATTAATGATTGAGCTAAATATATAGTTATAATGTCACAACAGTGTTAATAAGCAAACTCCGTGTCAATATTAATATAACTATTGTTTATAGATAAAGTCATAATGCTACTAATATTTGGGATAAAGATGTATGTTTATTTCAAATATTAAGAGTCATATATAAAATAGAGATATTATACGTGATTATTAAATATTGGACTTGTCATTAATCACTATTTGGTTTTTATATAAATTTTTTATTAATTTGTTTCGTCTTATTATAATATTTTATTCATTATCAATTATATGAGTGCATATTTATCTCAAATTTTATCAAATTACTAATTTGTTCATTATTAAGAATCATATATAAAATAGAAATAGTAAATACTTTACTACCATTTTATTTATTTTCTTATTCTCATTTTTATATATGTTATAATTTGATTAAGAGTTGAAGTAAACGTTAACTTGTATTATATGTAATTATTAGATATTGTACTCGTATTATAACTTATATGAAAATTACTAATTTATCAATTATTAAAAGTAATGTAAAATAGACGTAGTAAGCATTTTACAGTTATTTTATTTATTTCCAAAATTACTAATTTATCTATTACTAAGAGTTATATATAAAATAGAGGTATTATATATTTTACAATCATTTTGTCTGTATCCCCTATTTTCACTTTTATTTATATAGTTTTTCATTAACGTATTTTGCACATAATTATTAGATATTAAATTTGTCATTAATTACCATTTGGTTTTTATATAAGTTTTTTTATTAGTTTGTTTCGTCTTATTATGATATTTTATTCTAAAAATGCATGTTTATCTCAATTTTCATTAAATTATTAATTTATCTATTATTAAGAATTATGAGAAATTTTTAAGTAAATTCAGTTTATCATGTTATATATAAACTAATGCAATCATTAAATGATATGCATACATATTATATTTACTTCAACTAATGAGTTACAATCATTTTTATATAATATGTTTTGCACATAATTATCAAATATTATACTTGTTTTAATTACTATTTGGTTTTTATATAAAATAGAAATAGTAAGTATTTTACATTATTTTGCATGTCTCATCCCATTCCCAATCAACTACATGTGATGCACATTATTTTTAATAATTAGACTCATCATATTAAATAAATAAATAATAATAATAATTTTGTCCAACAAATTAATTTTAATTATTTTCAATTATTATGGAATTAAGTCATATTTAATTTAAATATTGATAGTTGTTAATTATATTGGATTCTTATATTATATATAAAAGTAAATTATATTATATTATGCATTTAAATTTAAAAAACTTAACTCATTATTTATAGATTAAAATAAATTAATTATTGAACTATTATTTTTGTTATTGTGCATTCCTAATATCTTTTATATATTATTTTTTCTTTCAATAACTAATTTTTTATATATAAAATACAATTATCTAGTTTTAATAGAATTGAATTTCTAATTTATGAATTATTAATTCTATTCACTAATAAATTAAATTATTAAATGACAAAATTAACCTAATTAACTAATACAATTAGGTTAACTTTTTGGTAAATTTATTTATCCCTCCTATTCCCACTTTATATATATTATAATATATTATGATGACTAGTTGCACATCATTAACTCATATAAAAATTATGAATTTATCTATTATTAAAAGTTATATATAAAATAGAGATAATAAGTATTTTATAGTCATTTTGTCTATCTCTCCAAATTACTAATTTGTTTATTATTAAAAGTCATATATAAAATAAACATAGTAAATATTTTACAGTCATTTTATCTGTCTTTCATATTCCCATTTTTATATATACTAGTTTTTTATTAACATACCTTGCACATAATTATTAGATATTGGACTCATTATTAATCATCATTTTATTTTTAAAATAATCTTGTCCAATAAATTAATTTTAATTACTCTTAATTATCATATAATTAAGTTATATTTAATTTAAATATTAATAGTTGTTAATTATATTTGATTTTTATATCATATTATATAAAAAAATAACATCAAATTATCTGGTATGGTTGTTAATTTATTTATTATATATAAATTATCTTATTTATTATATATATTTTTTGCCATACAGTCCTAATATTTTTTTATTAAATTATTTTTTTCTTTTTTTACATTAGTTATGGTTTTTTATATATAAAATATAATTATCTAATTTTAAAAGACTTAGACCTCTAATTAATAAATTTTAATATTATTTACTAATAAATTAAGTTATTGAATGATAAAATTAATCCGATTAACAAATTAATAATTAAATAAACGAATTAAGTAAAATTTTAGTTGATAAATTTAATTAATCAGTTTATAAACTGCAATGATTATTTTTTTATATAATAATATAAACACTTATATGTACAACTGATGCAAAGCAACACATTTGATAATCGAAATGTTTCATCATATATCAATATCTTTACAATAGAATTTATTCAACCCACTCGCATTAATATTCTTTTTTCTTATATAATTTTACAATTTCTTTATTTTAAGCCCATCATAAATGAATTATGCCACTAAAAAATAAAAATTAAAAAATTAATTTTATTTTTCTATAAAATAATAAAAATTATTTTAATAATTTTATGAAATTTGACTCAACTTGTCCAAAAAAATTAAATACATTAGAGTTTAACTGAAAATATAATTAAAGGTTGAAAAGTCACTTATCAAGTATAGTTTTTGAAAATTTGTGCGATTTGCGAAAATTGTCTATGGTTTCAATGATGTTATGTTCTTGCTATCGTATCTTGGAATAATAACGGCCACGTATACATATTGCTTCCGTTGAAGTTTGTGGAATCCAAATCATATACTTCAACAACATATTGTCCTCATGCCTGTATATGCCAATATAATCTTCCGTGCTATTATTATTATTATTATTATTATTATTATTATTATTTTATTTTTTTAAGAATGCTCCTTAAGCAAAAAAGAAGACATTGTTCCTCATTATCAATATGTAAGTTCTCAAAGGATCTGACTTAGTTATTTATATTCACTTTTGTCTCAGTTTCATTCTTTATGAATTTGTTCTTGTATTTTTTGTTTGCTATATTTCAGGTCAAGGAACTATTCTGCAACAATCTCTTGGAACCTTGTGTTGAGCGCCATGGAATATCAAGTGATTTACTCAAACGACAAAAAATACATGAATGTTTATTTCCATTTTATAATATTATGGTGTAATGTTTATTTCAAATTTTATATTATCTTATAGTATTTTATCCATAGTAAATAAGGAATTCATATTTGTATCAAATTTAATAAAACTTTTTATTGATTTTTTTTAAATATTAGTTATATGTTTTTTATATATATATATAACATAGTTAACTAGTTCTAATAGAATTAAATTTCTAACTAAATTATTAATATTATTCACTATTAAATTATAAAATTAATCCGATTAACTTAAATTTGTCTATCCCCATATTCCTACTTTTTGTTATTAATGTGTGTTGTACAAAATTATTAGATATTAGATTTGTTGTACATAAAATATGTACATGTTACATTGATATTATAACTCATATGAAAACAACTGATTTATTCATTATTAAAATTTTTTTATATATATAATGAAACTAACAAAGATTTTTGTTATTATTTTCAATAACTTAAAGATTGAGAGTTAACTCCAACCTTTTAACTTATAATAAATTATGGTTTTCTGTTAATGAGAATAGTTTATTTATATGGTTCCTTACCTAAATTTTTCTTAATTCATCTCTGCGATCCGTTAATTGTAGTTTGTATAAAATAATTAATAATCATGCAATTAATTTATTAAATTCATCTGCAATTTGTATTTAATTCAAAAGCATTTAATTATGCAACGACAATTATAATTACTCCATCCGTTTGGAAAAAATAGGTTCACTTTCCTTTTTTGATCATATGAAATTATAGGTTATTTTCTTTTTTTGAAGCATAGTTATTTTATTCAATTACTAACATGCCCTTATTTATATATACCCTTATTAAATATACTTAAATGCCAATTTTTTTTTCAACTCTTGCTTTAAATAATTTTAAAAATTGATTGACATATACATGAGTATTAAGTTGAATCTTGTATTAAAAAAATCAAATCATTATTTTCAAGACAATAGTGAATGAATGGTATTTTTGTAAAATATCAAGTAAAAATCATTAATTTAACTAAACTAACTAATTTTTTTAATATTGGCAAAAAAATAAAACTAAATATATCTAAATATATCTTTTTTTAGACGGAAGAAGTATATGAAAATTAATAATTGATCTTTAGGTTGATTGATAGGATTCATCTGTAAATTATACTCCTAGTGTTCCATAATAACTTTTTATCAATGAAAATTAAATATTTTTTTAAAATTTGCCCATATACTTATCAATTCAAAGTTATCAAAACTTTTAATCTTACAAAACTAACGATAACTTATTCTTTACAATTCATTTTTTTTAAATTTAAAACTAATTAATAATTTTTTAATTTTAGTAAAATCATCAAAAGCGATAGTTAATATGGTACGGAGGGGCATTTGATTTAGAAATATTTAATTCTGTCCCGACAAAATTCATTATTTTTATATACAAAATTCATCAATATATTATATTTAATTCGAAAGTCGCGACCACAAAATTTATAAATCTTTATCTTATGTGTAAACTTTTTGTTTTATTTCAAAGATTACATACTCAATAAACTTATATTTAAGAATGCTATTAAATCAGCTCAAAACAAAAGAATGCCATTAAATTAGAAGATCAATATTAGTATAAAATACTATGAGCTAAAAGATTTACCGTAGAGGTGAGTTTTGCATTTAATGCAAAGGGTTCAATGAGACAGTCCGTTCACTGAGTCGGCGGGGCGACCGATCGCGTGTAGCTGTAGCCTATTGAAATTAAAAGATATATAAACAATAAAGAACTCGGGGAGTTGTTATCCATTGTTGGGAGGGAGAAATGAAGGAGGAAAGAAAAATAAAGTAGTAAAATAAAGAATTATTGTTATTTTATCCTGTTTGGAAAGGAAGGAAAACAAGAAGAGTTTTTATTTTCCATCAAAATGTTTGGATGGATAAACAATGGAAACGAAGAAAACTAAGAAGGAAAAATAAGGAGATATTATTATTTTACCCTATTTAGAAAGGAAACAAAATAAAAAAGAGAGGGAAAATAACTTTTATTTTCTATTATTAAGTGTTTGGATAGATAAAAAATAGAAATGAAGGAAAATAAAGAGATATTTTTACTTTATCTTATTTGAAAAAGGAAGAAAAATAAGAAAAAAATGCAAAATAATTTATATTTTTTATTATTTATTTTCTTTCTAAAATAGAGAAAATATATGAGAGATTAAACAAAAAATATCAATATTACTAATAAAATTACTTTTTTTATTATTGATTAAAATAGTAAAGTATTTAATATATTATAAAATGATATAAAAACTATAATTTTTTTTTATCTCTAACAATAAATTATCCAAATAATAAAATATCTTATTTTCTTTAATTTATTTTGTTATTTCATATATATTACTTCAATCTAAAATATAGTAAAAAAAATAAATGAAGAATCTTTTTTCTATATTTTTCTTCCTAGTGAAAAAATTTCCAAACATAGTGGAGAAAAAGGAAAATAAAAAGAAAAAATAATGGAAAATTCCCAACGTGTTATTGTTAGAGTGACGACACTGTGATGATAGTGCATGAGAAGGCAAGAGTTTGACACGTAAGCGGTTGTAAAATGCGAAAGCTAATGTGTGTTAGGTGGAGGAGGTGGGCTTATACGTGGCAAGATTAGGATTGGATAAGAGGATGACAAATGGTTAGACACGTAAAGGAGCTGTAACAGAGGATTTGTGGCTGTTGGTTGTCGCGATTGATGTGTATGGGCTTCAACAGAAATGGATTAGCATTGGTTGGCTTTTTTGATGAATTGGAAAAAGCAAATTTATCACTTTTTTTTGGGGTACAATTATCACTTTTTAGTAAATATTATAAGTTTGACTTCAAGCAGAATTTGAAAATTTCAAATAACCTTTGTTCTTATGCCTTTTTTAGTTGATTTATTTTTTACAAATGGATTATATGAAAATCGATAGGGATGTGGATTTACTTTCTATAATCCATATATATATATATATATATATATATTTCTCTTGTTCAATTTTTATATTTAAAAACTAAAAAAAATATATTTCTCTTATTCACCTTCCATATTTAAAAATTATTTACTAAATTCAAGCAATGAAAAATTAAGGCTCCACTTTTATAAACGCAGTGGATAGCTGGTATTTGATAAATGATAACTGGAAGTTAATAATTGTCAATCAGTACTAGAGAGGTAAACGAGTTAAATTATTTGTGAGCTACTCTAATTCAACTCGTAAAATATTTAAATTTGACTCGAAATTAATTGAGTTGAGCTTAAATTCAAATTCGAATAGCTTGAATAGTTTGTTGAATTGAGTTTGAATATCACAAACTTGACTCGCAAGGCTGTGAGTTTAATCGAATTTATATTATTTATTAAATTATTTTATGCCCTTAATATTTAAATATATTCGAGCTTAAGTAGAGTTAACTCACATAGATGTCGAGTTGAATCAAGCCAAATACACTATTTATTAAAAATTTTAGTTGATTCAAGTTTTATCAAGTCGAATTTAAATAGTTCAGATATTTTTCGAGTTGAATTTTGAACAATAAAAAAAATTTGATCAAGTTCAATAATCGAATTTTTTAATCAAGTCGAGTTTGAACATAATATTATATCGACTCGATTCAGTTACACATTTAGCTAACACTTACCAAACACTTGCGAATGAGTTGTTTGGGATGAAAAATCTATCCAACTGTCTCAACCGATGGAATTAAATACTCTCTAAAATTTTGAAATATTCATTTCAGCAAACATATAGAATTCATATAATCATAATGCATTTAATAGTAACCATACTTCGGCATACACCTTAAAAATTTATGATAATTTGGATTAATTTTAATTAGATTTTCGAGTTTCCACTGATAATTTTATTGATTTTTATTTTTTACAGCTTGTTCTGTGTATTTTTATGTATAAATTGAGTGCATAAAAGAGCTCATTTACACCATCATTGTTATAAGTTATGAAGGTTTTTTTTTTTTTTTTTTTAAGTTTGAATTTGGTTTAGTAATGAAATTTTTGAAGTTCTCTAACTCTTAGAAGATTTTTATTTTCTTTTTTTCTATCTCTAATCTTATATTTTCTATTTTATTTTAGCTCTTTTTATATTTCATAGTTTTAAAGCTAGTCTGAAAATTTAATAAAAATTTTATGAAATTCAAATGAATTAATCCGAAAATAATTCAAATTTAACTTTCAAAAAACAGATTAATTGTAAAAACTCGATTTGAGATCCGAAAATCACATGAACTCGAAATGTTACGACTCAATCATATTAACAACTTTAAGCTTTACTAGTTTTTCTCCAATGTGCTTTGCACATGATTACTAACTAGTTACGTATATAATTAAAATAAATAAATTGTTAAACAATATAAAAATTAATAAAAAATTACAATTTCTCAAATAACTTATAAGAATTGTATTCAGAATTGTGAATTTATGTCATACATTATATACATGGTTGTAATTCAGTTTATATAGGTTTTAAAATAGCTCAAGAAGAGAAGTGAATTGAAGTTTTAAAAAACTTTTGGCCCTTATAAAAATTACCCATATTTTTTTGTATTCTACCAATATACTGGCAGTATTCTAATAGTGACAAAGAATACTTTTAAAATCTACATTTCAGTGAGTCAACATAGAATTTAAAGTAGGAGAAGTTAATATGCCAGTGAAGAGTTTCAGAGGGATAAATAAATACTTTTAATGAAGGCTAAAATACAAATTTACTCTTAAATGGGAGTGAGTTAAAATCAAAGTATTTTTCAATATAGTTTCAAACAAAATCAAATATGAGAGATGTAAAACAACTAATTTCCAGTAATATAAAATAGAGATAGAGTGAAGAAGTTTCAGACAATTGATTTAGAGTAGTTTAGTTTTTCTTAACCTATATCTACTCCTTGATCAATTCATATTTTATAGTATTTTCTAGATTAGATTGTGTGTTTTTATGCCTTTAATTTGTATTTATTGTTTTGGAAATAAGTAATTCGGTGTTATCTTTTGATGTAGGAAAAATGAAAAGTTTTACTCTAATTGGATGATTTGAGCATTTGGATGGAAAACAAATCCACATGGGTGTATGGATTTAAAGCTTGGGAGTGTGGATCTACATAAAAGACATTCTAACATGGAAGTGTGGATCCACATAGGAGTGTGGATCCAGGCATGAATAAAGGAAGACAAATCCACACGGGCGTGTGGATCTATACGACCGTGTGGATTTCTAGAATTTTGAAATCTTGTACGAATGGAACTCTACATTGCAGCAGTGTTGGCCCATTTTGAAAATTCTAATTCTGATTGGTTAATGATAAAATTTTGTAATAATTTGTTATCTTTGAGAGTGGAAAAGAGTTTCAATTAGAGTAGAACTTATCTTAGATTTTCTAAGATTTAAAATACGTTTTGGGGGCTGATTTGAGGAGTTCTGAAAATCTCTACACTTTTGCTTTGTTTCTTTGGAGATTTGGATGGTGGAAGAGATCTTGGAAGCCATCTCATCTTGCTTCATCAGTTTGGATTATGTTTGGGAGTTATTCACCATTGAAGT
Source organism: Balakata baccata (assembly GCA_949630135.1). NCBI lineage: Eukaryota > Viridiplantae > Streptophyta > Magnoliopsida > Malpighiales > Euphorbiaceae > Balakata > Balakata baccata. The sequence continues at coordinate 25,699 of CATIWF010109178.1, forward strand.
TGCCAATCTTGGAGCTTTTGAGGATTGAAGACCAACCATCCAAGAAGGGTTCAAGCTAATTAGTTTCAAGGGAGTTTCAATTTCTATTTTCTCCTCCCTTTTTTTTTTTTTTGCTGTAGCTTGTTTAGTTTTTACCTTAGAATTAATTTGACAATGGTTAAAGCTATGCTTGACTAAAATTTTTGTTAGGTATTTAGTAGCTATTAGGATGTATGAACTTCCCCTTTAATTTTTATTGATATTTGATTCTTTTCATCTTTAATTATGCTTATGAAGTTTTAAGTTGAATATATAATTGGCCACCATCTATTTAATTTATAATTGATATCTTAAGGGTGAATTATTAGACGAACTATCTGTAACTTATCCTAAAAATTGGGTTGAACGTTAATTACGCCATTAGCTTAGGTAGTTAGCAACTTAAGGTGAAAGCCGTAAGAATCTTGATTCATTATGGTTCGTGGAATTGGGGGATAGAGATTACGATTAATGTGCGAACTAAATGCCTAGTTAAATCTAATAAGTAATTCAATCAAGTTTATTTGTCTCATAGTGAATTTACTCAAATATTCATTAGTTAATCTCCACACCATCAAAACTGAATAGAATATTTAGTTGCATCATTGCGTTTCCATTGACAATTTAAGGTAGTTAAGAATAAGCCGAACTGTTTCTTGAAAGATCGACCTTGGGGGTGTCTTGCCATTCTACAATTGGCTCGTGCAATTGCGAGTACTTAATTTGAGCATATCACTCGTCAAGGTTTAATCTTGAGAATTTCTCTTCACTAGTAACTTTTTTCAAATGCAAGAATTAAGCTAATTACAATCTTAAACAGAGCTAACCTAAACTCTCACTTATAAAAACTAGTTTTTACAAAGCAAAACTTGTCAAACACTTGATTAGCTTGTAACCCTAAGTACTAAACAACCTAAAAGAAGTTTTCTAGCTCTACTTGTAAATTCACAGCTTAATTACACTTCAATCAAGCTCAAAAGAAAGGAGTAACGGCAGAAAATAAGAGCAAAAATGAAGAGTATGCAAAAGGTCAAGCTTAAGTAAAAGGAAAAATTTCATAAGAGATGAAGAGTAATTTACTTTGACGAATCTTATGTTTTCCAATACCTAAAATGTATTTCCAATATGTATTTATAGTTTTAGAATAAAAAACTAGCCAGTAGATACAAAAAATCACATTTAGAAAAAACTAGCTGTTATTTTTATCTTCTAGCAAAAAACTGTTAGTTGCACAATTAGCATACTGCTAAAATAATAGATTTTTGACTGCTTTTCAGACAATTAAAGAGAATATTTTAACTTAAAATTTTTAATATTTTTGAGCTTCACTTGTGATACACATCAAATTGACTATACAAATTAATCCTAGTATACATTGTTGCTTTACACATACTTTTTTTCTTGAGTATTACATGTCTTCTCCTCTTGTATCTTTGAATATGAAATTTAAGTCATAGAATAGCAAATTTTAAAGATTATATCATGATTTTATAATCATTAAAATTTTTAGGACTTAACCAATTTAGTTTTTGAGCGAACAATTTAAACTTATTATTATATAAATTCAATATTTCAGTAAATGTCATTATTGTTGTTCCTTGAATGATAATATGTTATCATTATTTTTTTTAACTTTTTTCTAAATTTTTTTATTAAATTATTTTTAATAGAATTTGGACATAATTATCTAGTAATTAATAATGATAACATAAAAATTTAATATAAAAAATGTATAAAAAATTTTACAATTATATATATAATTATTTTAAAAAGATATAAATAACTTTTTTTTACAAAAAAAAATATTAAATACCTAAAATCTAAGCCTAAGTCATATGACATTACAAATTGAAAATTGGCAATAAATTTTTAAATTGAACTAAATTCATTTGAATTTCACTATTAAAACATTAAAAAAATCAAAATGAATATATAATTAACGCATCAAGAATTATACATTACCTAGTCCTAATAAAATTGAAATTCTAATTAATGAAGTATACACTAATAAATTAAATTATTAACTGATAAAATCAACCCAATTAACTGACAAAATTAATATAATTAATTAATATAATCATATTAGTTTTTTGATAAATTTGTCTGTATCATATCCTCACTTTTATATATTTTAGTTTTTCATTAACGTGTCTTATAGATGATTATTAGATATTTGACTCGTTATTAATCGCTATTTGGTTTTTATATAATAATAATTTTCTTAAACAAATTAATTTTAGTTGCTTTTAATTACCATGAAATTAAGTCATATTTAATTTAAATATTAATGGCTGTTAAATATATTTGATTTTTATATCATACTATATATAAAAAAATCATGCCAAATTACTTGGTCCGTTAATTATCTTTTTTTGTTACAGTTTTTTTCTAATATTTTCTTATTAAATTATTTTTTTCTTTCTTTTTAATATATTTTCTAATATAATATATTAGTTATATATATTTTTATATATATAGTTCTAATAGAATTGAACTTATAATTAATGAATTATTAATACTATTCATTAATAAATTAAATTAATTATTAAATGGCTAAATTAACCTAATTAACTAATACAACCCCGGAATTATTAGATTTTAAACTTGTTATTAATCACCATTTGATTTTTATATAATTTCTTTATTAATTTGTTTCTTTTCATTAAAGTTTTTTATTCATAGAAAATTATATGAGTGCATATTTATTTCATATTCCATTGAATTATTATTTGTCCATTATTAAGAATCACATATAAAATAGAAATAGTAAGTACTTTACGGTCGTTTTATCGCACATGACTTTTAATAATTGGATTTATTATTATTAAATAATAATAATAATAATAATAATAATAATAATAATAATAATCCATCAAATTAATTTTAGTTATTTTTTATTATTATATAATTAACTCACATTTAATTTAAATACTAATATGACTGTTTATTATATTCTTATATCATACTATATAAAAAAAAAATCACAACAATTATATAGTATATATAGATAGTATGATGATATAGCTAAACTACTGGACATAAAAAAATAATTTTATTTATATGAATATTTTTGTGTGTGTGTAAAACACATTTAATTTTACTAATGATGTTAATTATCTTATAACAGTTTTTTTTCGGTTTGATAAAATCAATAATAAATAAAATGTGAATGAATCATTTATTTAATATAAAAAATAACATTTTTTAATATTAGTTATCTATTTTTTTCATGCATAAAACATAGTTATCTAATTTTAATAGAATTGAACTTCTAACTAATGAATTAATTGTTATTAAATAAAGAACAATAAATGAAGAAGGAAGAGAGAATATGAGAAAGTAGAAGAAGAAAGCAGTCAATTTTCATTGATTGTAACACCTATTTATAGGTCTAGAAATGTTAAAGAGATAAAGTTCTATTTACATAATAAATCTATCTATAGAGATAATGTTAAACATCCAATATTACTCAACTACTCCAATAAAATCATAACACTCTCATTGGATGTCTATTACACATGATATGCTTCGTTAAAATCTTACTACAAAAAATCTTGTAGAAAAAAACCTTAGTGAAGAAAAAAAAATACATTATTCATGTATAAACTTGTGTCATAACACTGCATCATTTTAAACCTTACTAGAAAAACTCAATGGGACAAAACCTAAGATAAGGGAAAAAGAGTACAGTGCATAAAAATCTCTCACTCATAAAAACATGACTTCTAACAAAGATCTTTTAATATGCACATGCTAATTTTGTTCACCAACTTCTTAAATTTTGTTGTAAGAAGTGCTTTTGTAAACAAAGATGCCAAATTATCAATTGATCGAATTTGATAAACATCTAAAATCCCTTGCTTTGGAAAGTCATGTGTGAAAAGAACTTTGGCAAAATGTATTTGATTTTATCTCCTTTAATGTATACTCCTTTGAATTGTGCAATACAAGCAACATTATCTTCAAATAGCATTGTTAGACTTACTTTGTCAAATGAGATGTCACATATTTCTTTGATATGTTGGATCATTGATCTCAATCATATGCATTCTCTACTAGCCTCATTAATTGCCAATATTTCAGCATGATTAGATGATGTGACAATTAGAGTTTGCTTAGTAGAATGTCAAGATATAGCAATGCTATCATATGTAAACAAGTAATATGTTTGTGATCGAACTTTCTATGGATCAAACAAATACTCAGCATTTGCATATCCAATTAATTTAGACTTGGAGTCTTGTGGATAAAATAAACTCATGTTTGATGTACTACGTAAATAACATAATACTTGTTTCACGCCATTCCAATGTCTTCGAGTACATGATAAACTATATCTTGCTAGAAAACTCACAGAGAATGTTATATCGGGCCTTGTACAATTAGTAAGATATATTAATGCTCCAATAGCATTGAGATATGGTATTTTTGGACAAAGTATTGCTTCATCATCTTCTCGAGAATGAGAATGGTCATTTTTCAAATCCAAGTATCTAACAATCATGAGGAAACTCATTGGATGAGATTTATCCATATTAAAACGTTTTAATATCTTTTCAATATAAGTTGGCTGATAATTAAAATCCTTCCAAATAAATGCTCGATCTGGAGACTGAGATAAAATTTTGTTTGTCTCAAATTTTTCATTTCAAACTTATTTGTTAAATAAGTTATTATTTTTGTTAACTCTTTCAGAATCCCAATGATATTTAAATCATCAACACAAACCGCAATAATAGTAAAACTATAATTTGTTTTCTTAATAAATACACATGGACAAATTAGATTGTTAGTATATCCTTTCTCCAAAAGATATTCACTAAGGAGGTTATACCACATTTATCCATATTAGTTTAATCCATATAATAATCTTTGTAGCTTAATTGAATACATTTTTCAAGGTTTTGAGTTATATGCTTTAGACATTTTTAGTCCTTCAGAGATTTTTATATAAATTTCATTATCAAGTGATCCATATAAATAACCTGTAATGACATCCATAAGTCACATATGTAGTCCTAAATTTGTTAGACTAATTAAAAATCTAAATATAACTGCATCCATAATTGGGGAATATGTTTTTTCATAATTAATGCCAAAGTCTTTATGAGAACCCTTGTATTACAAGTCTTGCTTTGTATCATACAATTTCATTTTTTTCATTGTGTTTATGCATAAAAAAACCCTTTTATAGCCTACCGGCTTAATATTTTTAGGTGTAAAAACAATGAGCCTAAAGACTTAGCATTTTTTTAATGAGTTTAATTCTGTTTGAATTGCGTCTTTTCATTTAGGCCAATAATTTCTTTGTCGATATTCATTAACAGACTTAAGTTCAATGTCCTCACTTTCCTTTGCAATATTAATTGCTACTGCATATGTAAATATATTGTTGACAATAATTTCACTTCGATCTTATCTATCTCTTTCCTGAAGTGACATAATGAATTGAGATCTCATTATTTTCATAATTTTCAGGTACCTGAACCTCTTCAGGGGTTACTTTCTTATTTATGTCATTTGTTATAGGCTCTACAAGAGAATCAATAATTTTTGAATTGTCACTTTGTTTATTTTGTTCCCTTTTCTTTCTTGGGTTTTTATCTTTGAAATCGGGTGGCCTACCACGCTTCTAGCGTGTTATGGACTCATTTGCTATAACATTAACAAGTTGTCCTACTGGGACATCAATTTTAATTGGAGCATTTTCAGCTGGTATATGAGATTTAGTAACTTTTTTTGGATCACAAGATGCATTTGACAATTTGTTTGCTATATTTTGTAAATGAATGACTATTTAAACTTCTAATTCATATTGTTGTTTCTCCCCCCTTCCCCCCCAGTCTCATTAAAGTGATAATCATTAAATCTCATAGTCTTATTAAAGTGATAATAATTAAATCTCGTAGTAAAAACATCAACAGTTAATGGTTCAAGATATTTGATTATAGAAAGAAATTCATATCTAATATATATTCCCAATCTTCCATGAGATCCCATTTTTATGGGATGTGGGGGGTCAATTGGAATATACACAGTACATTCAAAAATTTTCAAATGGAAAATATTTGGCTCATGACCAGAAACCAACTGCAGTGGTAAAAATTGATGATAACTAGTTGGCCTAATGCATATAATAGTTGCTGCATGTAAAATTGCATGTCCAAAACAATAATTGGAAAGTCTATTTTCATAAGTAATGGTCTAGCTATTAATTGGAGACGTTTAATAAAAGATTCTGTTAGACCATTTTGAGTATGAACATGAGTTACAAGATGTTCAACAGTTATTCCGATTGACATACAATAATCATTAAAGGTCTTAGATGTAAATTCTCTAACATTATCAAGGCAAATTGTCTTAATAGCATATTTTGGAAATTGTGCTCTTAATCGAATCAATTGAACAAGTAATTTAGTAAATGCTAGATTTCAAGTTGATAATAAACATACATGTGACCATCTTGTTGATGCATCTATTAATACCATAAAATATTTTAATGGTCCACATGGTGGATGAATTGGTTCACAAATATCACCTTGTATAAATCCTAGAAATTTAGATAATTCATTTTGAATTTTGCTTAATGAAGATCTAATAATTAACTTTCTTTGATAGCAAGCCGAATATAAAAATTCATTAGATTGAAGAATCTTCTAATTCTTCAATAGATGACCATATAAGCTCTCAATAATTTTTCGCATCATTGTTGATCCAGGATGACTTAAACGATTATGTCAAATAAGAAATGTATTTAGTTTAGTAAACTTCTAGTTTACTACCATATTTGTTTTAACTATACACATATATGTGTAATATAAGTTAGAGGAGAAAGTAGATAATTTCTCTAATACACATTTCTTACCCATTACAAGGATTGTAATATGGAAATATTCAATATTTTCCATATTTGTAGTCACAATGATATATTTTTCCTTCAAGATCCTAAATTATTTCTATATATATTTTTTTTCTTCAAAGACTCTTGATATAGATCGGTAAGATGCTTAGGTGTACGATAGGTACGGAACCAATGTCCTTTCATATCACATCGATAACATTGATTTTCTGAATGTATTTTAATTCATTATTCTCTTCACAATTCTTCCATTTCTAGTGGAAAGATGAATTATTATTTCCACCACTATGATTGCTTTTATTATGATTTCGGCCATAACCTCGGCCGTGTCCTTGACCATGATTATTTTTCCGTTCACTTTCTCATCTATGTCAAATATTATTGTATATTGTCTTATTCACTTCAGGGAATGAAGTAGAACTAGTTGGACGAGTTTTATGATTTTTCAATACGAGCTCATTATTTGTTCAACAACAAGAAGACATGAAATTAATTTAGAATATTTATTAAAATCTTTTTCTCAATATTACCGCTGTAGGAGCATATTTGAGATATGAAAAGTAGTAAATGTTTTATCTAACATAAGGCATGAAAAGTAGTAAATGTTTTATCTAACATATCATAGTTAGTAATATTTTCTCAACACAATTTCAATTTACAGCTAATTCTAAAAAATTTTGTTAGGATTTTTGATTTTCTTTTTTGATTGTGTTTTCAAGATCCATATTATCCAAATGTATTTTGACATCTAGTATCCATGACAAATAATTATTGCTTGTGATGTCGAGTGCCACAAATTTGAGTTTTATCAAATTGGATACTGTCTATACAAAAATAATAATATGTTAATTAGTAGATGTCTTTTAAAGACTTACAGACAATAAGTTTATTTTTTTAGGAATCTTAGATATTGATTGGGATACTAAATTTCAGGATGTTGAATTCTTCATGAACTTAACTTAGGGTCATATTCTTTATGAATTTATACCTTAATTATTTATTTAATTAGTTTTTTAAGAATTAAAACTAATACTAGTTTTTCAGGAACTAAAATTTATAATACAAGTTTTTTTGTAAACTAAAATTAATATTAATTAAGTAAATATAAAAAATATTTCATATGCAAAATAATAAAAAAAAGAAAAATAATAATTAATATTATTCATTAATAAATTAAAATATTAAATAATAAAATTAATATAATTAATTAATATAATTATTTTAGTAACTTTGTCCTCTATTTCTATTTTTATATATAATATAATAGAATGATTTACCAATAATTTTTCTCATTTTCTTTCAAATCAATGGGCGGATTGTTTTTCTTTTGGCTCCTTTCACATTTCTTTGAAAACTTTGGTCAAATCTTTTCCCTAACTCCCAATATGTCAAATATTCTTTCTGGGTCATCGATTATTAAAAAAATTTGATTATAGATTCAAGCGATTTCAGGTCAATGCATTGACCAAAACTTTTTTTTAAAAAAAAAAATTTTCGGTGCGGATAATATAAAAATTTTATTTTTATTTTTTAAAATAAAAGACTTTTCAACGTCATTTTCGTTTCCCATTTAAAACATGCAGAAACAAGAAGTCTCGAGATCTAAATTATAACCACAATTTGCTGGCCTTGGAATCTCTATTGATTCATTATAGCAAATTAAATATTTAATGAACAACCAAATTCTTTGGATTTTCATAAATTCCTGCATTACACTAATGTTTTAAACATGGAAAAACTAAATAATAATAATAATAATAATAATAATAATAAATTTTACTCTAATGATATTGGTTTGATGAATAGAGTTATGAAATTTCATGTTCGTATTTTTTGTTGAACTCTTTGTAATAATAATAATAAGAGTATGAAAACTGCAAAGGGCTTATTGTTTCACAAAATGCAAAGTAATTTTCTTTTAAAAATGACTTTTCCTTTTTATGAGAATAAATAGTTTCATCAAGAAGATATATTATATTCTTCACGCATTTTAAAATAAAAAATATAAGTGAAAACTTAATAAAACATAACAAATATATATTATATGGCATAATATACATTAAGAATGATTAAAATAGTTACCAACAAGTGAAGAAAAGAAAGAAACCAATCTACTTCATTTTCACCTTGATTTCATTTTATAAACTGATTGACAACTAACTCTATTCATGTAATTATGCACTATTAATTTCAACTGGGTCAAAATGATAAAAAAAAAAATCTTAATAAAGCATTAAATTATTATGTCCAAAATTAATATATTTAACTGGGTCAAAATGATAAAAAAAATTTTCTTATGCGTAAATTTAAATGGTTATATAATAAATTATAGACAATGGTTATATAGCTGTTTTTTTTTTCTTCTAACTTTTTGGTTCCAAAAGATTGAACTGAAACTCGAAATCAAGATCTCATAGTTAAATTTAGTACTATGCTGCACTAAATCTTTATGGTAGAACAGAAATATTTTAGTAAAGAAGTGATCCCATCTTTTCAGATTGGCAATTAGCTTTAAAACAAACATCTGAAAGGCATCAGCCAACTCCATTAATATTAACATTGCTATTCTTTTAATTTAGACATATACCACAAAATGACAATAAAGTTTCATTAAGCCAGTAATATGCAAATTAACTTGCATATAAGATCAGTCAGTTCAAAAAGAAAGAGAAAGAACTCACAGGGACATGAGCCTGCGAAGGTCATCCATACCAACCTCGCATGCTTTTGCACCCCGCTTGCCAAAAGCTTCCCTTGCCAGCTTCTTCTTCCTTTCTTGCATCTCTAAAATCCTTTCCTCAATGCTGTTTCGAGCAATCAACCTAACAACAGTTACATCCTCCTTCTGTCCTATTCGATGTACCCGATCCATAGCCTGTTCCTCGACTGCTGGGTTCCACCATGGCTCCAGCAAATACACTGTAGATGCAGCCGCAAGATTTATTCCAGCTCCTGAAGCTTTAAGACTTGCAAGCAGAACAGTGGGCCCATTTGGCGCAGGTACTCCAAATTCCTTTATCACTTGAGCTTTCTTCTTGGCATTCATTGATCCATCTAACCGCAATATCTTGAAACCAGCTGCTTTTAATGGCTCCTCAAGTAATATCAACATTTTCTGAAATTGTGAGAATATCACTGACTTCGCATTTGGATTTTTAGCTCTGGCTTCTATGAGGAGTTTTAAGAGATGAGCGACCTTGGAAGATGTACTTCTTGAGGAAACAGTTTCAGTGTTATCAGTACAAGAAGATTCAGGAGGGGCTGAGAATAGGTCAGATATCGATAGAGAATGACGACAAAGTGGGCAGCTAGGTTTCATATACTGCAGGGTCTTCAAGATGCATGGTCTGCAAAAGATGTGAGCACAACGTGTAATTATGGTATCAGTTGGTGGAGAAATGCATATCGGGCAGTCAAAATCTTCACCATCTTGTAGCACAGCAACCACCTTTTCAAGCAACTCAGGGTTATTGGATACATCTGTTATCAATCAATCTCTGTGTGGTTAGTAACAGTAAAACCATAAGTGACCAAGTTGAAACTACTTTTATCAAAAGCTTCAGCAATTAGAATGACATAATCAGAACAAATTCTTCATAAAAGTCTTTCCAAAAAAAAAAAAAAAAATGCATACACCAAGAGAAATATAGACAAATTGTGATTACTGACCAACCAGGCATCCATGGGCACTGCGTGGTGTAAAAAAGAAGTTAGAAAAATTGAGATGAGTTTCCTTATTGTAGTTATATGCATATTTCTTTCAGCTGAAATGACACAGGAAAAAATTGATTGTATTGTGTGCATAGGTAAAATATAATTGATCAAATTGAGCAAACATATGTCCGTTTTGTACATAAACATCTGTAACTGACCACTTATTGGCCAATAAAGAGATGCTTATCCAAATCTTATGCTTTTCTGCAGCAACAATATGAATTACGAAAAACAAAGGGTATCCAACATGGCAGCCTTTATGTAGGATCAGACATATGCAGCATTCCCCTTGAACCAAAAAGAGGCTGTTTCCATGGTTTCAATCAGCAACCTCAAATTCTTTCATTGAGATTCACCCTCACGAATCCTAACTTACAAAAAAAAGTGATATGATAATGTTTGATAGATGTGAATAACCTGCTCCCCCTTCAAAATAAGTTTCTATTGCAGACATCTCATCAAGTCTCCGCTCCTAGAAAGTATTCCTTGTCTACTGAAATAACTTCAAATATGTTTCAAAAATCAACACTGATGCCCAAATAATTGACATATCTTCCATGAAAACAAATTTTGGGCATCGTGTTATATTGTAGAGCAACAACATGCAAATCTCTCTTTCGAAGTGCATCAATCCCCTAACAAATGACCCATTTGAGAGATCATTTTAACCTGACTTAAAAAAGGTATCTACAAAAGCCAAGTGCTTTTAAGAAACATATTGGCGATAGAATACGCAATATCACAATGATAAGCAGATAAAGTCTAATCAACTTGCAAACATCACATCCTTAACTAAAATATTCCAAGTCTCACTAGTCTCTAGCATACTTTGTCTCTGTCATCCAAATCCACAAACATTACTGTCCTCCCCATACTTTCAGAGATATTTTCTCAACAAAGATCAATTTAAATATCTCTATTGTCTAATATTCTAACAGAAAACCCCCTACCAAATTTACTAACTGACATTTGGACGCATCAATCTGATCATGTCACCCAACCACAAAAATTGAAACTAAGTGAAATGGTTTCCTAGAAAATATTCGAACTTCATTGAAGAAGTTGAAAAATGAAAAAGGAGATATAAAACATGTGACAGAATGTACTCTTCAGAAATAATTACAGGAACCCCACATACTTGCGCTTTTAAGCAATCTTCTTTAGATGTGCCAATAGATAATGCTAACTGTTTTCAAGCCTACATGCATTTTATAATCTTCCAAGTATCCAAAGGCATCATTCTTATTTTGTTATGCACTATTATGAGTCTTTATTGGACTAATTCTGATCCCTAGTACAGACTGTAATTTATAAATCTTAAACTACAAAATCTCCGCAAAAGTTTCACTCAGAAACCTATAAATTTTATCTGACCAGGCCTCAAAGTAAGGCCTAGAAACATACAAATTCAATATCCGATATCACTACGTATAATGAATTTTTATCTGCTCCTCTATCAAGATTTATTAAGGGCATGATCGACTTGCTCTGGAAGGAAAAGGAATGCATGTTTCCTGTTCTATTCTGAGTTCATTATTAAGATAACTATATACAATCTAATGAAAAACTTTGAAGTTTAACTTAAGAGTAACATTCCTATCTAGATTTAAATTACTCAAAAAATAAAAATATTAAAAAAAAAAATTTGAACCCCTTGTATACTAATTGGGACATTGGAATTACATTGTAGGACTGGAATTCCATTTCCATTTCTTGAACAAACCAAGAATAGCCAAATGGAAAACAGAATCAAGGATTTGGCCATTTTCTACATGCCTCTATTGATATAATAGGCTTCCATCCTGCTTGAAGTTTACTCTAAACTTCAACTGGAAAAAATAAATGTATAAGCAGACCAACAAGGAAAATTCAACTTCCATATCTGAAAGAGGAATTGAAAAATTAAACCAATTGGCTCAAGGAAACAAAAGAAGTCAAAGGAAATGGATGTGTTGAACCATATTGAATAAGCAGCCAAATTTCGTCGACACAACACTCGTTTAAACTGGCCCTCAACCAAAACTAGACCATGAAAGTGAGGAAAAAAAACACAAAACAATCTGAAAAAGATTCGACCTCCAAATGACATAGAGCAAGTTGCAGGAATAAAGAATAAAGAAAAGTAATTTGGAGTTTCCAATACCTTCAATGCTATTCACAGGGAGTAGCGACCTAAGATCAGAAGGACACAAGGCCAGATCATTACATATTTGGCGAAGTCGTAAAATTATGCAAAGGACAGTTGAATAGTTGCGTGTTAGACTACCAGCATTAATAAAGCCTTGGACGACGCCCTTGGCTTCACCTTCCATCTGGTCATACAATTCACGTTCTTCTCTAGAAAGTTCAATAAAATATGTCTCTACAGTTTTAGAGGCCAATCCAACTAATCCCTTGTCTTTTGTTCTCCGTAAGGAAATGGTTGCCATTAGAATCTGAAATCATATCAAGTTTTGATGCAAATTATACCTTATAGCTAACATAAAAATAAAGAAAACTAATCAGTTACTGAAAATGATATATACCTGTAGTCGTTTGAGCCCCTTCTTATCTCCTTGAGCAAGCGGGCGTTGTACTAGGCTTCGCCAATAGTTCTTGATTGAAAATGGTTCAAAATGCAAAAAAGCCATCAGAGAAAACAAATCAAAGGATCCATTCTGTATGGGAGTTCCTGTAACAACCCATCTACGCTTAGCCTTCAAACTAGTAACTGCTTGACTTTGTTGTGCATTTGCATTCTTGATGATATGTGCCTCATCCAAAATCACTCTCCACCACTCAATCATCTTGATAGGAGAGTCACCCCAAGAGTCTTCACTAGCTAAAGTACTATATGTTGTCAAGACTATGTCTTGCTTCTTAAGCTCTTCTGCTTCTTTAGTCCTTTCCCCATAATACAGGTAAATCTTAAATGATCCACGTCTAGTGTGTTCTTCTAGTTGTGTTATCCATGTTGAAAATACTGCAGGAGGGCACACAATCAATGTCGTTTTTTCACCCAAATGACCATAACATTTATCAGTTTCAGCCATATGCTTCCCTTTTACATTGTCACCCAACAAAGAGCGTTCAACTTTTTGCTTTCTCTGACCTGCAGTTCCCTTTCCACTGCCTCTTGCTCTCTTACCTTTCTTACCACCACCAAGCACAGAGAGTCTCTCCTCCACTTCACATGTTTGCTCTCCCAAAACTCTATCATTAATGTTACTGCTATCAACTTTATCAAAAGCAATCAAAGAGAGTAAAGCTAAAGTTTTGCCCAATCCCATGTCATCTGCGAGAATCCCACCACGCAATGGCTCGGGTCTCCGATTAGAATGATAATTTGTCAAACAATTTATATATTCACCATCTTTCTCCTCCCAAAAGGGTGGCAAGTCGCCAGAACTCTCTCTGTTCATCAACCACCATAATCCCTCCTTTTGATGTAAAAATAATTCAGACGTAATGACCTCCTTGGGAGGCTCCAGAGTCCCTAATTTCCCATTCTTATTCACATTGTCATCCACTAACTTAAATATTTCATCTAAACTTTTTAACCCACTTTTTTTTATCCTTTCTTTGACCACCATAGCCTCTGAAAGCCCAAAACTAGGGTCCGTTTCCGAAATCAAAAGCAACCCACCACGAGAAATGGCTGATGTAACATTTTCAAATTCTTGATACCTAGAAAAGATATGGACTTGACAAGGAATCCTAAATTTATTACCAGCACCACGCGAATTGACTACAATACCTTCAACTGTGATCTTGTGCGAGTCAATTAAAGGCGATAGCACAGAAGCAACTGACCTTTCAATGTGGCCCACTTGAAGGGATCGTGTATTGAGCACTTTGATGGCATTCTGATCATAAGGATTCAGGGGTTCGCGGACCAAACCAACCAGTTCGCGGCCGGTGATAGTGCCAGAGTAATAGCGAATACCCACAATATTGGCGATAACGAAGCCGACCAAGAAGGCATCAGAGGAGGATTGAGAAGAGTCTTGCCAATCATCGAGAGACATGAAGGCGGCAACTGGGTCTTGCTCTTCGTCGATATCCATGAGAGACGGACACAGAGAATTGAGTAGTGCAGTCTGTGGCGGTGGGTTTAGAAAGAGAGAGGACGACGGAAGAGTGGTTTATGGGTTTGAGAATATAGGACAGAGACTCAGACAGAGAGAGAGACAGTTGCAGAGTATTTGTGTCACTTCGCGTTTGATTATTTACTTTTGAAAAGGGCGGCTTTAGAGACAGACTCTTATCCATCAACCATTGGAGAACATGGATTGGAGAACACATGGACGTGGCAGCACACGATTTCACCCCACCGCTTCAATTGTTAATAAAAAATAAAGAATTGTTATAAAATGGAGAATGACAGACAACATGACAGAGTAGAAGAGGTTAATTTTCATTGATTATAATACTTATTTACATGTGTAAAAATATTATAGAAATAAAATTTTATTTACATAGGAAATCTATCTATAAAAATAATAATAGACATTTAACATTATTCAACTATTTCAATATTATCATAATACTCCCCTTATATGTCTATTACACATAATGTTTCGTTAAAATCTTACTAAGAAAAATCAAGTAGAAAAAAAGTACATTATTAATGTAGAAATTTGTGCCGTAACGCTGCCTCATTAAAAATATTATTAGGAAAATTCAATGAGACAAAATCCAAACTAAGGGAAAAAAAGCACAGTGCATTAAAATCTTCCTCTCATAAAAATATAACTGTTAATTAACAAAGAATTCTTAGTCGGTGCATACCAATTTTGTTCACTAACTTTTCAAATATTGTTGTAGAGAGTGCTTTTATAAACAAATCTATCAAATTATCAATTGATTAAATTTGATGAACATCTAAAACCTCTTATTTTTGAAGGTAATGTGTGAAAAATAATTTGGCAAAATGTGATTGGTTCTATTTCCTTTTATCTATCATCTTTTGAGTTGCGCAATACAAGTAACACTATCTTTATATAACACTGTTAGACTTATTTTGTCAAATGAGATATCACATATTTCTTTAATATGTTGGATCATAGATCTTGATCATAGATCTTAATCCTATGCGTTCTTTACTAGTTTCATGAATTGCCAATATTCCAGCATTATTAGATAATGTGGTAGTTAGAGTTTGTTTAGTAGAATGCCAAGATATAATAGTGTCATCATATGTAAACAATTAACCTATTTATGACTGAGCTTTATATGGATCAGACAAATATCCAACATCTGCATATCCAATTAATTTAGACTTCGAGTCTTATGGATAAAATAAACTCATATTTGATATACCACGTAAATAACAGAATACTTGTTTCACTCTATTCCAATGTCTTCGAGTTGGTAAAGAACTATATCTTGCCAGTAAACTCACAGAGAATGCTATATCGAGTCTTGTACAATTAGCAAGATACATTAATGCTCTAATAGCACTGAGATATGATACTTCTGGACTAAATATTTCTTCACCATCTTCTCGAGGACAAAAAAAGTCTTTTTTTCACATCAAAATGTCTAACAATCATGAGAGAATTCATTGGATGAGATTTATCCATATTAAAACGTTTTAATATATTTTCAATATAAGTTGGCTGATGGATAAAAATCCCTCCAGATAAATGTTCGATTTGTAGGCTGAGACAAAATTTTGTTTGTCCCAAATCTTTCATTTCAAACTCATTTGTTAAATAAGTTATTATTTTTGTCAACTCTTCTAGAGTCTCAATGATGTTTAAATCATCAACATACATTGCAATAATAGCAAAACCAGAATTTATTTTCTTAATAAAAATACATGGACAAATTGGATTATTAGTATATCATTTCTTCAAAAAATATTCATTAAGGCGGTTATACCATATTTGTTCAAATTGTTTTAGTCCATACAAGGATTTTTGTAGCTTAATTGAATATATCTCTCGAGGTTTTGAGTTACATGCTTCAGACATTTTTAGTCCTTCAGGGACTTTCATATAAATGTCATTATCAAATGATTCATATAAATAAGCAGTTACGACATCCATAAGTTGCATATGGTGTCCTAAATTTGTCAGGCTAATTAAAAATCTAAATGTAATTGCATTAACAACCGGGGAATACATTTCTTCATAATCAATGTTAGGTCTTTGTGAGAACTTTTGTGCTACAAGTCTTGCTTTGTATCTCACAATTTCATTTTTCTCATTGTGTTTACGCACAAAAAACCTATTTATAGCTTACCGGCTTAGTATTTTCAAGTGTAAAAACAATGGGCCTAAAGACTTGGTTTTTTTCTAATTAGTTTAATTCTACCTAGATTGCATCTTTCCATTTAGGCCAATAATTTCTTTATCAATATTCATTAACGACTTAGGTTCAATGTACTCACTTTCCTTTGCAATATCAATTGCTACTGCATATGCAAATATATTGTCGACAACAATTTCACTTCGGTCTCATCTCTTTCCTGAAGTGACAATTGATTAAAATCTCATTATTTTCATAATTTTCATGTACCTGAACCTTTTCTAGGGTTACTTGCTCATTTATTTCATCTATTATAGGCTCTCCAGGAGCATCGGCAGAGTTTGAATTTTGTTCCATTTTCTTTCTTGGGTTTTTATCCTTAGAACTGGGTAGCTTACCACGCTTTTGGCATGTTATGGACTTATTTTCTATAATATTAACATTTTGTTCTACTGGAATATCAATTCTAATTGAAGTATTTTTAGCTGATATATGAGATTTAGTAACTCTTTTTGGATCTCAAAATGTATATGGCAATTGGTTTGCTATACTTTATAAATGAATGATCATTTGAACTTCTAACTCATATTGTTTTGTATAAGGATCAATATGATTTAATGATGGCTCGTTCCAAACAATTTGTTTCTCTAATTGCTTGTTTTTTTCTCCCAATTTAGGAAATAAAGCCTTATTAAAATAACAATCATTAAATCTCGTTGTAAAGACATCCTAGGTAAATGATTTAAGATATTTGATTATAGAAGAGGATTCATATCTAATATATATTCTCAATCTCCTATGAGGTTCTATTTATGTGCGATGTGGAGGGGTCAATTGGGACATAAACAGCACATCCAAAAATTCTCAAATGGGAGATATTTGGCTTCTGGCCATAAACCAACTGTAATGTTGAAAATTGATGATAACTAGTTGTCCTGATGCGTATAATAGTTGCTGCATATAAAATTGCATGTCTCCAACTAATAATTGGAAGGTTGGTTTTCATAAGTAATGATTTAGCTATTAATTGTAGACGTTTAATAAAAGATTCTACTAGACCATTTTGAGTATAAACATGAGCTACATGATGTTCAACAATTATTCCAATTGACATGCAATAATCATTAAAGGCCGTATACATAAATTCACTAGCATTATCAAGATGAATTGTCTTAATAGCATATTCTGGAAAATGTGCTCTCAATTAATTGAGCAAGTAATATAGCAAATACTAGATTTCGAATTAATAATAAACATACATGTGACCATCTTATTGATGCATTTATTTACACCATAAAATATTTAAATGGTTCACATGGTAGATGAATTGGTCCAAAAATATCACCTTGTATACCATCCAAAAATTTAGGTGATTCATTTTGAATTTTACTTGGTGAAAGCCTAATAATTAATTTTCATTGAGAGCAAGCCCAACATAAAAATTCATTATATTGAAGAATCTTCTGGTTCTTCAATAGATAACCATATGAGCTTTCAATAATTTTTCACATCATTGTTGATCCAGGATGACCTAAATGATCATGCTAAATAAGAAAAGTATTTGGGTTAGTAAACTTCTAGTTTACTACAATATTTGTTTTAACTGTACATATATGTGTGTAATATAAACTAGAAGAGAAAGTATGTAATTTTTCTAATACACATTTCTTATCCATTATAAGGGTTGTAATATGGAGATATTCAATATTTTCTACATTTATAGTCTCAATATGATATTTCTTTCGGTGAATATCTTTAAAACTCAATAAATTTCTATGAGATTTTGAGGAGAATAATGCATTTCTAATAAAGAAATTTGTACCTCCAGGTAGTAATATATTTGTTCTTCCGGAACATTTAATTATTCTTTTACTATCAGATATTTTATTAACATAAGTTTCTTCCATTGTTAGGTAAGAAAAACATTTCTTATCTTTTAATATAGTGTGCGTGGTTGCACAATCCGCATAACATAAGTCAATATCATTTGCTCTTAATCCTACCATAATATCTTCATTAAAAAAATATATATTTATAAGAAATTAAGTAATAATTCAATTAAAAATTAATTCCAAAAATACTCAAATTACTAACACTTTAAACTAATGTTTGAATAAAAGAAAAAAACATAAATTAAACTAAGGAGCTAAAGGAAATACATAGTTTTAAGCATTTACATTGTCATATTTGGTTGTATTTTCAAAATCCATATTATCTATATATTTTGGCATCTAGTATTCATGATAAATAAATTTTGCACTTGATGTCGAGTGCCACAAATTTGAGTTTTGTCAAATTCGACATTGTCTATACAAAATAAATAATATGTTAATTAGTATATGTTTTTTAAAGACTTTATAAACAATATGTTTAGTTTTTCATAAACATAAAATATTAGTTGGAATACTGAATTTTATGATACTTAATTCTTAAAAAACTCAGGATCATATTCTTTAGAAATGTATATATTATTTATTTAATTAGTACTTAAGAACTAAAACTAGAATTTATAATACAAGTTTTTTAGCAACTATATGCAACAATAGTTATTTAGGAACTATAATCAATATTAATTAATAAGTGGTTTAAATATAGAAATAAAATAAATGACGAATATAAATTAATATGAATTTTAAATTAACTATAGAATCTACATCAATAAAATCTATATGATTGTACTAGTAAAGTGACAATGTCAAAGAAAAAATTATTGGAATTAGCAAAATGATAATAACAATTAGTTATTTATTTAATTAGTTCTTCAATAACTAAAACTAATACTAGTTCTTTATGAACGAAAATTTATAATATAAAAATTTCAAAAACTATATATAACATTAGTTTTTTAGGAACTAAAATTTATAATACGAGTTTTTTAGGAATTATATATAATATTAGTTTTTCAGAAACTAAAATTTATAATAAAAATTCTTCAGGAACTGTATAATATTAGTTATTCAGGAACTAATATGAAGTAAAATTTGATAAAAAATATTTATAATACAAGTTTTTCATGAACTAAAATTTGTATTTCAAGTTCTTCAGGAACTATAATTTATGATACAATTTCTTCAAGAACTGTATGTAATAATAGTTCTTCGGGAACTTAAATTTTATAATAAAAATTTTTCAAAAACTATATAATATTAGTTATACAGAAAATAATATCTGGTTAAATTAAATAATACAATTGACAGAAAAAATAAAAATTCAAGTCACAATAATAAAAATAAGAGCTATAATACAATATATCCGCATAGAGAAAATATTTTAATATTCAAATAATTTAATATAAGGAAGAAAAACTAAAAGTTTGTTAATTCATGTATTTGGTAATAATGGTTATTCAGGAATTAAAATTTATGACACAAATTCTTCAAAAATTATATATAGCATTAGTTTTTAAGGAACTAAAATTTATAACATAAGTTCTCCAGGAACTATATATAGTTCTCCAAAAACTATATAATTAATATTAGTTATTCAGGAACTGACATGTGGTTAAGTTAAATAAAACAATTGATCAATAAAAAATAAATTCAAGACACAACAGAAAATTGGAAAACTAATAATGAAGACAGAAAAATTCAGTCAACTAATAGAGAAAGAAAAATCAAATTAATTTAGAAGGAAAAGGAAAAAATAGAAAAAAAAAAAACTAACAATGTTACCTTGTAAATATTAAATTTTTCCTTACCGAAGTTTTCATAAAAACAAAAATCTCACCAGCATCGAAAGAATATGCAATAGGTTTGATCAATCAATAAAGACTATGCCAACAATCTGTTGCTCCGATATTTCTCTCAATGGTATTGCACCATATAAATTCAGGAGCTTAAAGCAGTATCTTTTGTTGTATCCTTTTGTTGTTCTTCAGTGTTGGAAGGTAGAGCGAGGACTTTGCCAACATTGGTAAAAAATTGGTAGAAACTTCTTTGTGGCATTTTCATATTTCTGAATTAGTGAGAGCATCGTACTGATAACGTGTTATAAAATAAAAAATGACAGAGAACAAGAGAGTAGAAGAAGGAAGAAGTCAATTTCATTGATTGTAATACCTATTTATAGGTGTAGAAATGTTACCGAGATCAAGTTTTATTTACATAAGGAATCTATCTATAAAGATAATGATAGATATCCAACATTACTCCAATATTATCATAACAAGAATAATAATATTTTGATGGCCAAATGCATCCTTAACTTTGACTCAGTGCAAATAAATTTTTGAACTTTAAATTCAGTGCAGATTAGTCTCTAAACTATATTTTATGGAGTGAGTCACCCATCACCAGATTGAGTTGGCTCGCTGTTCTAGTTTATGAGACTTAATATGTAAGGAGCTTAATTGCACCTAGTTTAAAGTTCGATGACTTATTTATAGTGAGTCAAAGTTGAGGGAGGGACTTGCTTTATATGATATAATTTAAAGGCTAATTTACACCTTTAACTTATTTTGATTATTGTAAGATGTTTTTTTTTTAAATGTAGAACTTCATTACGCAAATAAGAAACAACTAGGCAATCAAGGGACCTAAGAAATCAGTAACTGATGCCATACAGTAGGAGAAGGCCAAACAAAAGCCATTCTAGCTAGTTTATCTACAACAACAATTGCATCCCGTCTAATTAGGCTTAAATGACAATCACTAAGATCCTAAAGGAGATGTCTGCAATCCTTAATTAGCATACCAAATTCTGAAATATCAGTATCCAAAATTTGAGCAAAGAGAGCATCATATACTATTTTAGCATCCAACTCAAAGATCACTTGGTTGAAATGTTTTGATCTGCACCAAGAAATAGCTGATCTCAGGCCAACATCTTCGCCCTCTTTCACAACACATATGCCATCAAAACATAAAGCTGAGCAACAAATCAAGCTTCCATAGTGATCATGAAGCACCATACCAATGCTAAATCTTCTTAGAGCGTGGCAGAAAGAAGCGTCCATATTAGTGGCAGAGCCGAACTCTTAAATTATAAAGGCTAAATTTTATATATTAATTTCTCTTTGCAAACATCTTTTTCAATATATATAATCAAGCAATCGTTCATCCAACTATCTCTCATTCGATTATGCAAACAATTTTTCACAAATTTCATCACAGATAATGCTCTTTCCATAGTGTAGCAGTAACATGTAAGACAAGTGCTAATTTCATAAGTAAATAGGACAAATGATACACAACATGTTTTCTTATTTCATCCAATTTCTCAGCTAGATTTCCAATAACTTTTACATTTGTAAAATCACTACTAGAGCGCATATCAATTATATAAATTTCAAGTTGATTGCTAAGTACCATAAGTCAACTTGAGAACAATCAAATGAATAAAATTGAGCAAAGCGAATCAACTTTTGCTTATTAAAGGCTGCGAAAGAGTTATCAGGACTAAGACATTCTATACAAAGTAGTAATTTAGTAGTTACCTTAGGAAACCGATCATTAAGCTTTTGAAGTTGCATATCCATAATACTACAAACAAATCCACTTTATAGTAATGTAAATTCGTTACTGTTGGAGCCTTACGTTGTGACATTCCTTTGAGCATATATGAACATCATCCATGTCAGGAAATCAATATCTTGTTTGGTGCAAAACAATATGACTTCTTCTAATAAAGAATCCTAACCTTCATCCCTTATTAATTGTAATCCATCTTTGCAAAATTTAACCTGAGTCATAGCATTTACAATATATTAATTCTTTCTCTGCAACACTAGTGATAGCTCATTTGTCACTCCCAATATATTTTTCATTAAATGCATAATTGAAAGTTTGCCCCAAATTTAAACTCCTATTAGCTTCAGCCTTTTATTTTGGAATATTACCATCTTCTACAATATATTTTAAAACATCAAGAATAGCAGACAAGTTTAAAATCAAATTTATAGAGGTGCCATAATGTGAACTCCAAAAAGTGTAACTTGGTCTTTTAAGTCCAATTTCTTGATTTAGACCTCATCTATTAAGAATTTCATCATTTTTAAGTGCTTCTCTAACTTAACCATTCTTTTTTCTTGAAGCATATAATGTTAGAGTTTGCACATGCATCTCATACACATTTACGTAAATAAAATAAAATTTTACAAACTCCAAGAAGATGAATCAACCTATGCAGCAATGAACAATTAAAACTATCTAATAGGAGAAGTTTATTACCTTTCAAAACGAGTACCCTTTCTTTGATTCTCTTCTTACCAGATTGTAGCAAACCATAGTAATCCTTTAGGATCACCTCTAATGGCATCCACACGAAGGTAGAAATGAGAAAACCATTTAGGGAATGAGTTGGATTAATCTATTGTGCTAGCAAAAGATTAATTTCTTGAGAGAAGAAGAGGAGAGGAATTAACACTCAATTCTTTGTGTTTTTCAGTAGCTAAAATAATATGTAAAAGGACTATTTATAACCCACATGGAATTAGGGTTCGAAACCCTTGATTATAGAATCCTAATCAGATTAAAATTCCTAATCTATCACATGTCTCGATCGAGAAACTAATTTTTTGCTTAGGAAATTGCCTATGTTGAGTGAATCCCAGTCGGGAAACCATGTTTTCCTATCGGGACTTGGTTTTGTTTCAATCCAGTAGCTATTTCTGTTCAGGATACTTATTTTCCCAATCAATACCTTCATCCCGCTCGGGCTCATTATTTTGGATCCGATCCAAAAACCCATTTCACTTCTCTTTTACACCTTCAATGCGTATGACCTATTAGGTTCCCGACTATGTTGGCCACTCGGATTGACACTTAATTTTGAGCAGATCATGAGCGGTATCTATCAACACAGAGCATGGACTCTGTGTTAGCTTTTAGTTTGAGTGATATTAGATCTTGTTTTGAGACTCGTTACTTTTATAGACATATCATTAAAGACTATCTTCATGATATTACCACTTTGACCAGAGATTCCTAAGTAATGATCTTGACAAGAGGCCGTGGGCATACCCTCTTTCTATTAGGAGTGGTGAATCCTTTGTTGACTACTCAACAACCTTCGAATACTTCAAGCTGTACCCAATCACCACCTTATAAGCGATCTCTCCTGAGGCAATAAGGAATGGAGTCAATGTACAAGATTAGTATCCAAGACAAATTTGAGCACCTCAAGTCTAAGGATACTTGCACCAATATTATGATGAGACTATCATTAATATAGAATAAAAGATCCATATGATAGTCTTGTTAGAGATGTGCCCAAAAGGCAATCGCCTTAAGCACTTAGTGTACACGTTCATAAAGGCATTCTTTCATTATATTAGTATTCATTTGCATATGAATTGATATAGATCTTAAACGGATTAATGAAAGTCCATGATATGAAACATAGCATGAAGGAAATCATGATGGGATCATGATAATGAGATTCCTATCATGTGTAATTATGTTTGTATCTAAATTATCCCTAGTGATAGGAATAATGAGATGGGACACTATTATTTCGGATAGACTAGCGCATGTTATATTCCTTGATTGGATCAAGCAGTAGATCTTATAATCTATAAGCATGAGATGTTTATAGTTAACATATGGATGCTTGCTAAGAGTAGTCAAGTACATTGGATGACCTTCTATGAGACAATCATTTGGATATTCTATTCAGATGTCAATGATAGTCTCATCATAGCAATGGTGCAAGTATGCTTAAACTTGAGGTACTCAAGGATATCTTAGATACTGATTCTATACTTTGACTCTATTCCTTGTTACCTCATAGAGGTTGCTCATAAGGTGGTGATTGGGTATAGCTTGAGGTATTCGAAGATAATTGGATAGCCAATAAAAGATTCCTTACTCCGAATAGAGGGAGTGTATACCCATGGCCATTTGTCGGAACATTACTCGGAATCTCTAGTTAGAGTGGAAATGTCAGGAAGATGGTCTTCAGTGACATGTCTAATAGAGTAATTAGTTTCCAGGACAAGATCCAACATCACTTGGGCTAGGTGTGACGTAGTCAGTCTAGCGGGAGTTGACAGATTGTCCATACTCTGAACTGATTGGGTATAGAATGGTAAAAGATAAATTGCACAGAAATTGTCTATGGAAAGGTTCGTAGTCAAACCACTGACTTTCTGGTTAATTGGGGGTCATGATGTGTTACTAGATACCGCTCATGACTTGCTTAAATTAATTGATAATTTAAGTGGCCAACATAATCGGGAATCTAATGGGTCACACGTTTTGGGGATGTGAAGAATGAGTAAAATGGTTTTGGATGGGATCCAAAAATATGAGAGAATTATTTCGAGTCGATTCGCGATAAGATCGTGGAAAAAAAATTGCTCGGGGGATTGACGGGCCCATGTGGCCTGGCTGGCCGATTGGCCAGGTAGGCCAGCTGGGCTGCTGTGCGCAGCAGCTCGCAAATCTTGCTTAATTTGGCCTTAATGGCCATAACTTTCATAACCCCTCATTTTCTCCTCTCTTAATTTTTGGTCAATAAAACTGATATTCTTTTGGATCTAAAAGACCCCAAAAGACAGAAAATTGATAATAAAAAATTTTTGAGAGAAGAAAACTTTTTGGAGACAACAAGAAAATTAAAGAGTTTAATTTTTCTCTCAAAGGAACACACATCATTGCTAGCATTTTGGGGTGTGTTCAAGCCATTTCCCTAGTGGTTTTATTCTCTCTTCTTCACGTGGATATTATTAGAGATAATCCAAGATTGGATTGTTGTGGTTTGCTATAACCCAAGGTGAGAAGTTGAAGAAAAATCAAGAAATTATAAAGGTATAATTTTTGAATTTTTCTTTGTTAAATTAGTTTTAATTGGCACAAGTCAATTCTCTTGTTTCGAATTTGAAAAATTTTAAATTCCATTGCGTAATATATATGTGATACATGCTCAAAACCCTTCAGGTTAATCTCTCATTACTTACCCATATAACATCATTCTTCCGTGGAGATCTTGGCAATCCATGAATAAAGCCCATTATTATTTTCTCCCATTTCCATTCTAGCACTAGCAATGGATGTCGTTTACCTGCTGGAGCTTGATATTCTACTTTAATTTGTTGACATGTTAGGCATTTAGAAATATATTTTGCTGTCTTTCTTCATCCTTGGCCACCAATAATGAGGTCTTAAATTGTGATACATTTTCGTCATCCCTGGATGCATTGCATATAGTGCATTATGTGCTTTTTCAATTATTTCTTAGTGCAAGTTATCAATGTTTGGAACACATATGCGTAACTTTAACATCAATGTATCATTCTGCAAATGGAAGTCTCCACTTTTTCCCTGCTCTGCCATTTCAATTTTCTCATACAATTGAGGATCTCTGCCATGTGCTTCTTTAATTCTATCTCTTAGAACATGTCTAAGTTGAAGGGTTGCAATATGTGACCCATGATCATGCATACTCAATTCAACATTCATAGACCGAAGCTAAATCAAATATGGAAGAGAGGATGCTTGCAAGTGAGCTATACTACTGCTGGACTTCCTGCTTAATGCATCTGCCGCAATATTTGTTTTCCTGGATGGTATTCAATTGTTCAGTTATAATCTTTTAATAGCTCTAACCATCGCCTCTATCTCATGTTTAATTCTTTATGTGTCAGCAGATATCTCAAACTCTTATGGTCTGTAAAGATCTGGAATGTCTCACTATATAAATGGTGTCTCCAAATTTTCAATGCAAATATAAATGTAGCCAATTCTAAATCATGCACAGGATATGACAATTCATGTGGTCTCAATTGCATGGATGCATAAGCTATCACTGTATTATACTACATTAATTCATATTCTAAGCCTTGGTGTGAAACATCACTATATTTTGTAAACTCACATGTGCCTGTAGGAATAGCTAATACTGGTGCAGATGTTAACATGTGTTTTAATTCTTCATACTAGTTTCACACTCTAGAGTCCACTTGAAAGGCACATTCTTTCTTAGCAATTTAGTTAAAGGACTAGTAATAATTGAAAAATTCATTAACAAATTTGTGGTAATATCCAACTAAACCCAGAAAACTACGTACTTCTGCAACATTTTTTTGGAGCTTCCAAATTTACTATGGCACCTATTTTCTTTATATCTACCTCTACCTCTGCCTGATACCATATGCTCAAGGAATATCATATGGTCTGGTTCGAAAAACAATCTTCGAAACATTTGCTTTTGCTACCTTTAGCTAATAATAGCCAAATTTCAAATCAATTTTGGAAAGTATCTGAGCTCCTTGCAGCTGCTTCAACAAACCATATATTCTAGGCAATGAATATTAATTTTAAATTTTTTTAACAAATAACACCAGTGCTCTCTGTGATGACACATTATGTCTGTTGTACCCTTTATCAAGTAACTCTTACAATTAGATTTTCAGTTCTTTCAACTCAAGTGGGGCCATTCTATAGGGTGGCATTGATATTGGTGTTGTTCCTGGTACCTGTTCAATAATGAACTCTATCTCTCTAATAAGTGGTAATTTAGGTAGATCATCTGGAAATTTTCTCACCATTGGTATGTTTTCAAGTGAACTGTTACTGGTTCTGATGTCAGTCACATGTACTAATATGCCTCACATCCACCCTTGATCATTCTAAATACTTTACAGTGAATACTAAACAGGTAAGTACAAGTTTTCCTTCACCCAAAAATACAACTCTTAGTTGGTCTAGAGATTTTAAAAGTACTTCCTTAGTGAAACAATTCACTATTGCTTGGTGTTTAGTTAGCCAGTCCATTCCCAGTATCATATCAAATTTATGCAATGGCAATAAGATCAAATCAGATGGCAGGACAACCCCATATCTTAAAATGAATAATATAGGAGTTTTACCAGTCCATATCTCATATGAATGAGTATTCACAGATTTAGAAGGAACTCTATTAAGAACATATAAAGCTGTTTCCAAAGCATATCCCTAGAAGGAGATAGATAATTCAGTATAACTCATCATACTACGTACCATGTCTAACAAAGTACGATTTCTCCTTTCACTCGCACCATTTAGTTGAGGTGTGCCTGGTGGAGTAAATTGCATGACAATTCTATTTTCTTGAGGTAATCATTAAATTCAGTATTTGATTATTCACCACCTCGATCCGATCGAAGTGCTATAATATTATTTTCTAATTTATTTTCAACTTCGGCCTTATACTCTTTAAATTTTTCAAAGACTTCAAATTTGTATTTCAATAAATACAAATACCCATATCTAGACTTATCGTCTATAAAGGTAACGAATAATCGATAACCCCCTCGAGCCATTTCCTTAAGATGATGTGGCACACTTTGGTGGAGTCTCCTCTTCAACAATCATGTCCATTTGATTTTCCCAATCAAACCATCACATTTCCTGGTCGGGACTAAACCTGTCCTAGTCTGCTTTTGCTTCTGGAACATTGAAAGACCATAAGGCAGTATTTTTCGGTCTGCACTTAAGTCCCGGTAGGGAGATCGGTGTCCTAGTCAGGAGTTACACATCTCTAGGAAAGACTTGATTTGTTCAATGGGGAATTTACAACCAAATGTGCTGAGACTTTGAACACTATCAACACAATACTAAATGAAGATGTTAGTGACATTTAATTTGATTATCAATATCAAAATTGAGAGTAATCACCCTAAGGTTAACAGAAGGAATGAAGTCTAACATAAAGTAAGATTAAATAGCATGGTTTTGGTATGTTATGCATCTAACCCGTAATGAGTGAATATATGATTGTTGACCTCTTTGCTTGATAAATTAATGATAGTGTTGGTATCATAGACCGTAATTATGACTAATTGGTAACATTTTAGGTTGCTTAAGAACATTAATGAACAACAAATTGTTAGAGATGTGCCCAAAAGGCAATCGCCTCAGGCACTTAGTGTACACATTCATAAAGGCATATTTTCATTATATTAGTATTTATTTGTATATGAATTGATATAGATCTTAAACTGATTAATGAAAGTCCATGATATGAAACATAGCATGAAGGAAATCATGATGGGATCATGATAATGAGATTCCTATCATGTGTAATTATGTTAGTATCTAAATTA